>JAMFLL010000745.1:0-26989 GCA_027475725.1 Pythium rhizo-oryzae | reverse complement strand
GGGGATGAAGCCCGTGCCGAAGCCCTCGTAGTTGCTGTTGACCATGGACACGGCGTTGCCCTGGCCGTCCACGACCTGGAAGCTCACGGTGTCGCACGACAGCTCCGGGCTGCCACGCTGCGGGTCCACGACCGCGCGGTCCTTGCGCAGCAGCGCCGCGCGCTGCTTGCCATACTCCTTCGAGAGCAGCTTCTCGATCGGCAACTCCGTGTGGTCCATGTCGGCCACGTACCACTTGGCGTCCGCAAACGCCAGGCGCATGGCCTCGATCAGCAAGTGCAGGTACTGCGCGCTGTTGTGCGGCGGCATCTCCTCCTTGGGCGGCAGCAGGTGCTCGAGGATGTTGAGCGCGAGAAGCGCCGTGATGCCCTGGCCGTTCGGCGGGATCTCGTACAGGTCGAGCCCCTCGAAGGTCGTCTTGATGGGCGTCACGAACTGCGAATCGTGGTTCTTGAGGTCCTCGAGCGTCATCACGCCGCCCTTGAGACGCACCATCTCGACGATCTCCTGCGCGATGCGGCCCTCGTAGAAGCCCTTCTTGCCATGCGCAGCGATCTCCTCAAACGACTTGGCAAGGTTCTCGTTGCGGAAGATCTCGCCCGCGCGCGGTGCGCGGCCATCGATCAGCAGCTCGTGCGCGTGCGGGCCGCGCTCGAGCTGGAACTTGCCGCGCTGCCAGCTGTAGGCCGTGATCGGGCTCACGGGGAAGCCCTCGCGCGCGAGCTGGATCGCCGGCGCGAGCACATCCGCCAGGCTCAAGGAGCCCCAGTTCTCGACGGCGTCAACCCAGCCGCTGACCGCGCCGGGCACGGTCACGGCGTGGCCGTGCGCACGCGGCACAAACTTGCCGCCCGCAAGCTCCTCGCCGACCGTCGCGCGCGCCACCTCGATCGTGAGCGCGGCGGGGCTGCGGCCGCTGCCGTTGAGCCCGCGCACCTGCTTGGTCTTGGCGTCGTAAAAGAGCAAAAAGCAGTCGCCGCCGATGCCCGTGGAGCACGGCTCGGTCACGTTGAGCGCCGCGGCGATCGCGATCGCGGCGTCGACGGCGTTGCCGCCCTGCTTGAGGATGCGCAGGCCGATCTCGCTCGCGAGCGGCTGCGAGCTCGCGACCATGCCGTGGCGCGCGTACACGGGCGAGCGTGTGCCGATCGAGACCATCTTGGTATGCTTCGGGGGTGCGGTGGGCGAGAGCGAGCGAATTCCGAAATGCCAGTCGCGCTGCCGAGAGCCGAGGGCCGATCGACGGGCGACGACATTGGTGCTGTGGGCCCCCGGCGGCTGCTGCTGACGGCACGCGGTCGGCGCAACATCAACATGTCGGCTTCTGATAGGTGTGCGCGGCGAGCAGCTCCGTGGGGCTCACTTCGCCCATCTGATGACCATCACTCTGCTCACTGGAACCAGATCTGGCGCGTTCTACATGTCCATGTAGAACGATTTCATTGTGGGGCGCGCTACATATCGATCTAGAACTCTGTGTGGGCCAACGTGCACTTGGGCGCCATGGCTGGAAATCCATGGGGCTCGTTCCTGGTGTTCATTTCCTGGGGGAAAAACCATCGAATCCTCCCGTGCGCGCTCGCTACGCGCCTCTATTGCTCGACTCGCGGGATGACCAGCGCGGCGGACGGCCGCGCAGACGACGCGCCGCTCGACGCGCGTGCGAGCGAGCCGCTCGCGGGCGCGCCAGCCGCCGTGGACGCGCCAGGAGACGGCCGCGACGACGCCACGCCGGACGCCACGGCGCTCGGGCCGGCACTGCCCGCCACGGCCATGCGCGGGCGCGCGAACGTGTACGAAAAGTACCTGAACCAGAAGCTGCAGGTGGACGACGGGCTCACGGCGTTTGGCAAGCGGCTCAAGGCCGCGCGCGGCAGTACGGACCACGTCGAGGTGTCCAACTCCAACGGTGCGTTGTTTTTTGTCTGGATTTGCGCGCTGATTGATGGATGGGGATGGAGGGATGGCGCGGGACCTGGAACGTGTCGCTAACGGTCGGTTCTCTTGATCAAATCGCAGACGACGCGGAAATGGAGGCGGCGAACGTGGTTAGTGTCGTTGCATGTGCTGAGGCGGACGCGGGCGCGGCGCGAGGGAGCGAGAACCAGGAGAACGAGCCGCCGCGGCCGTTGGACAATCACGAATCGGTGCGCACGGCGTCGCCGCCACCGCGTTCTCCGTCGCCTTCGTCGCCGACGTCGCGATTGGACGGCCCCTCGGTCAGCAAAGGCGACGACGGCGCCCGCGTCCGCTCGCCGCTGCTCGACGCCATGACCACGGAGGACGAGCCCAGCGCCAACGCCAGCACGAGCGGTACTGGCCATGATGAGGCGACGCCTGCGATTGGCTCGCGGTCTCCGACGTCTCCTTCCTCGCCCGTCACCACCGCCCCGGTGGACGCGTCCGCGTCTGCTAGTCCTTCTGATGGTCGCGGTGGCGAGAAGCTAACGGATGCTGCTTCTTGTTCCCCTTCTGCTGTTGATACGCCGACCCCGATCCACGCTGCGACTCCTGCGATGCCGACGACGACGATGACCGAACCCGACGACGAACCGATGCCGCTCGCGACTGACGCGACTGATGCTGTTGCTGATGCCCCTGCATCGTCCTCATCGCCGACTGCACCGGTCGACGCTGCGCCGACGGACTCGACTACGGACGACCCGATGGCCATGGCTGGTCCTGGTGCTCACGTGGATGTCGATGTGCCTGTCACCGACGCCGCTCCTGTGTCTCCTGTGGTTCCCGACATTCCTTGTACCGATGCTCCTGTTGATGCTGCTCTTGCTGTTCCCGTCGTTGTCGATACTCCGGTCGTTGATGCCTCGAATACCGACGCTCCTGCTCCTGTTGCTGTTGTTGATATTCCTGCTCCTACCACGGATGCTCCTGCCGCTGATATTCCTGCGCCTACCACCGACGCTCCTGCCACTGATGTTGCTGATATTCCTGCTCCTGCCACCGACGTTCCTGCTCCTGACGTTGCTGCTGCTGCCGACGCGCTGACGATCGATCTCACGGCCGACACACCGGATACTTCGACACCGCGGGCGACATCTGTGACTGATCTCTCGGCTTCACCCCAACCGCCGCCGAAACTTCGTTCGCCCATTCGACTGGATCAGTACACGCGTATGCGCCGCGAGGGTCAGTTGCGACGGGACGAGCCACCGCCTTCGGAAGATCACCGCCACCATGACGGCAATGGGCGACCTGACTGGCAGTCCCCGCATCGTGGCGGGTTCAATGATCGACGAGAAGGTGGCCCAAGCCCGTTCCAAGGCGATAACGGTCGTCCAGGTGGCGGTCCCGGAGGTCCGAGACCTGGCTCCCCGCCACGGCGAGGACGTAGCCGCAGTCGAAGCCCTGGACGAGGTCGAGATGGCCCGCCTCCGATGAATGGGCGACCAGGGTTCAACAACGGACGTCCCCCATCACCAGGTCGATTCGGCGGCGACAACAGAGGCGGGCCGCCGCCGTTCGACGCGCGTGGCCGCTCACCGCCACGAAACAACTTTGGGCCGCCGAACGGAGATATGCGAGGACGATCGCCGCCGCGAAACAATTTCGGGCCTCCCCATGGGGACATGCGTGGCCGGTCGCCGCCAAGAGACTTTCGTGGGCGTCCAGGAAGCCCTTCGCGGGGTGGTCCTGGCCCAAATGGTGGTGGACCGCCGTTTGGGCGTGATGGACCGGGACCGATGGGCCGCGGCCCGAGCATGGGCCCTAACGGACGCCGAAGCCGAAGCCGAAGCCCTCCGCGTGGACCCGGTGGTCCTGGAGGACCGCGCGGTCGATCTCCCCCGCGCGATGGACCTCCGGGGGGACCAGACCGCAACTTCCGCGGTGGTTCTCCACCACGCAACGGTGGTCGCTTCAGCCCGCGGTTTGGTCCGCCCGGTGGTCCTGGTCGGCCTGGCAGCCCGCCTCGTGGGCACATGATGGGGCCACCGCGTAGTCCGCACCGTGGCGGGCCACCGCCAGGGCATATGATGGGTCGTCCCGGTAGCCCTCGAGGGCGCCCTCGCAGTCCTGGTCGGTTCGGACCTGGTGGACCACCCCGTAGCCCCCCGCGTGATGGCTTCCGTGGACCACCCAACATGATGCGTCCCGGAAGTCCAGGTTTCCGCGGCCCCCCACCGCCTGACATGCAGCGACCGGGAAGTCCAGGGTTCCGCGGCCCCCCGAACATGCATCGTCCCGGAAGTCCAGGCTTCCGCGGTCCCCCACAGAACATGCAGCGTCCGGGAAGTCCAGGTTTCCGAGGACCACCGTCAAACATGATGCGTCCCGGAAGTCCGGGCTTCCGCGGACCAGGCGATCAGTTCGGCCCGCGCCGAGACAGCTTTGGTGGTTTCGACAATCGTGGCCCGCCGCCGCCGTTTGGCCACAATGGCTTCAACAATGGTCCGCCCAATCCGTTCCCGCCACGCGGACGCAGTCGAAGCAGAAGCCCTCCGCGTAAGCGCGACCGAAGCTGGGAACGTCAAGGACCACCGCCGCCGTCGATGGATGGCCCCATGATGTATCCCAGAAGCAGTATGCCGCCACCGATGGCCTCGGTAAGTTACTGCTTGCTGTGGACATGCTCATCATGGGTTTGTGGTGTCTCATTTGTTCCTGACGAATACTTGTTATTCCTTCTGTGTCTCAGGGTGCCATGGCGCCGTGGATTTTTGAAATGAAGCGAAGCGGCCGCACCAAGTTCCGCTGCATCGCCTCCCCGGAAACTCTTCCTTTCCACGCGCAGCTGTCGGTCACAAGCCTTTCGTGATCCATTTTTTTGCTAGCTCGGATTATCACTGAAATGCCTTGGGTATGTTGTTAGGCCACTGTCGCTGGACATCGTTCAGCTTCCGCAACTGAGCAAGTATCAAGAGTTCTTGATGCTTGATCGAGGTCAGATTAGACGCACGATCTACGAGATGCGACCCGAGGGCATGGGGGACAAGAGCGGCTATGAAGAGCTCAAGAGCTATCTGCTGCACGGCCGCGAAGGCGCGCGCGCCGGACTCTCGCTGGACCTCGAACGTGTCGGCTTCAAGGTGTTTGTACTGCCGCCAGGCATAGCCGCACGCGCTTTGGGGTACAAGGGCGATTTGATGATTGCTGTCATCCGTCCACGCAGCTGAGTGCAACGACGTTGGACTTTGCCCGTGGTTAGTAAGGCTGCCTCTGCTGAAGATCCTCTCCTGCTATCTTTCAAACTGGGTAACGCGCTAGCTATGACACACAAGACATGCCACGATAGCCTTGGTGACTTCACGACGAACTTTTGATTAATCATTCACTACACAAATACCGTAGTCTTCGCGCGAAACAGAAATGATATCCGCTCCTGGGGGCGAATGCGTTGACATAAATACTGGACTTGTGCTCGGATTTACAGGATGCCGACCCATGCCCGCTGGTATTTGTCGTACCACCGAGTGCGCCAGTTGTTCGTGGAACGATCGATGAGTTGGTTCACAAAGAGTTGACATTCGCTGGTTCGCGCACCGGGCTTGAGGCGCTCCTTGAGCCCCTCGATCACGGCGCGCTTGCCTCCAGCGAAACAAGGCAAGTCTTCGTTGCCAACGAGCATCATCTCCACCAAAAGCACGATCTTGTCCATGTTTCGACGAAGGGCGAGATACGCTCGAATACACAGCGAGCGGAAGTACCTGAAAGTAGCACTGCGAGAGCCGCCCATAAGCTCCACGAACTCGTCCGTGAGCTTGAAGGGTGCGCGCTCAAAGTTGAGATTGCTGCCTGGACTGTTGGTCAGCAAGAAACCGAAGTCGATGTGGATCACATGGCCTTCTGTGTCGAGGAGGATGTTGCCGTTATGCCTGTCTTTGATCTGCAAGACGTAGCATAGGATCGAATACGCGGCAAGACTTTCGACGAAGTTCCTTCGAGCCTGTCGGAACTCGGTCGAATCTGCACCGAATAGACGCTCGAAGAAATCACTACAAAGGAGCACACGCATCGTCAGTGAAGAGATCGTTGGCAAGGAACAAGTAGTAGGCTCGTACAGGAGGGTTGTGTAGTTCGGGTCATTGCGCTTCAACGAGTCTAACGACACTGTGTTCGGAACAGCCTCGATCAGGCCTGCTTTTGCTGACGTTGCGATGACGTTGTACGGGCTGCGGGAGCACACAGACATAAACGAAATAAGTGCTAATAGTTCTGCAGCAACACATATCACTTGCTTCACTGTACCGAAGGCGGAGAGGTAACGAGTACCCCTTGAAGATGCGGTCGCACTGTGCGATAAGCTGTGCGGCGAATTGTTCTTGGCGCAAGTCATCGTTGCTCTTCACAATAACGGGCAAAAGTCGCCAGCCGGGATGGATACCAAGCGGCGAGTCCTTGCGAATGCGATCCTCTTTCTCACTCCATCGCTCCCGGAACACGATGATCGGCTTCTCGTCTTCAAACTCTTCCTCGCAGTCTTCACCTTCTTCTCCACCATCCAAATTGTTATCATGAACACCGGCATCCATTTCTGGCGTCAATTCAGGGGTGTCGACACCACCCGTCACTTCAGGCTCCGCGTCCGTGAGCACATCTTCCAAATCGAAATTGAGCTTCCATGCGTCGCTATCCGTGAAATCCAAGCTGACGCTAATATCGCGACCACGGCGTTGCGGCAGCTCATCCTCCGAGGAGTCAACAACTTGAGACTGTGAGGGCTCTGCCTTGGGTTCTGGTACCGGCTCGTTCGTTTCTGGACCGAACAGCTCAGAATCTATGGGAGGATGATCAGCTTCTTCCCCAGCAACAAGACCGGGTTGGTTGTCGCTCGAAGTTGCCATAAGCGGGGTGATGATCGCACATTCGGTCATTCTCCGCTCGATGCTGACAGGGGACATCGCTAAGTCGTCGAGATCGGGCACTTTCTGCTTCTTCGCAAACCAGGAAGAGTAAAAGCTATCGAACTTGCTTGATGACTTTGGAGCACTCGCTCGCACCGCCTTGCTGCGTCGTCGAACCCGAGGGAGCCCCCATTGGCCCAACAAATTTTTCTGCTCCGAATCCGTCGACTCTTGACCTCTCTCCTTCTCGTCATCGCCGTCGTGTTCCGTTTCAGCATTCGGTTGGACTCCAGCGGCAACACCCTCTTGTGTCTGACCTGGAGTTAGCGCGAGCACGTGGGCATCGAGGAGACTGATCGACTGACGAGTATCGGGCCCTTCACTTGTCTTCGTCTCTTCTTCGTACATTAACTCGCGCGGGAGCTTCGGAGTCTGAGCCATCGCAGTGGCATCCAGTGCCTCCAATGAGAGGTCGCTCTTGCGGGGGACCACAGTGACGGCTTTACCTTCTCGGTTCTTTTTGAATCGGAGCTTCAGCGCGAACTTCTTGCTTTTCCGTCGGGTCATGAGCGGGGTCTTTTGCTTCTTGTCGTCTTCACTGTCCGCACGGACAGAGTAGTCGATGACTTCGACACACAGAAAGTAGGGCACGCGCTCCTTCGTGGAAAAGGTGAAACACTCGTCGATTCGGAATCCCTTGACACGATGAAATGAGTTCCCAATAGGGAGATAAATCACATTCGAGGGCAGGGACTTCTCGCTGATTTCCGCAAGCTGCTGACGCAGCTCAGTATTCCGATCCGCGAGAGGCACCGGGATTAGCCGATCCGCGAGATCTGTGAGCTCGGCGATGAAGCTCGGTGTGGCATTGTACAATGCGATCTGTTGCTCGTTGCCTTCTTCTGGCATCGCCTCGTAGAGAAGAACATTCCGCTTCCTTTGCAGATAGGCCGCAAACGTCGCGTCATCCTCTGTTTGGGCTTTCAAGCTCGTCTCCTGAGCCGCAGCATCAATGTCAAATGAAGACGCCCTCCGCAGCAATAAGTTTGGGCCGGGCTCGGACACTTCCTCGAGGTTCAGTCCTTGCTCCATCAGCACCGCCGGCACGCCGCCTCGTTGCTGGATTGCAATGAGTAGGTCGGCGTTTTCTTCTTCCGGCGACGAGGTAACACTGAGGTATTCCGAGTGGTACCCGCGCGCATCCCCGCAGAACGACTTGAGGAACCAGCCGAGGCGGTGGGCGAACACTAGGGACTCGCCGCTTCTCGACATGAGGAAGCACTCGAGCTGGTGCTGTTTCTCGTAGTTACCGTGCAGGAAAAATGTGCAGAGCTGCGGGATGTAGAACTCGAACTCGGAGGCGTTCGCCTCGTAGCTGGCGTACAGCTCCTCGACGACGTCTTGGTGCGCGTAAAGCTTGAGCACCAAGTGGAACACATCGAGCTGCGAGCGCTGCTCTTCGTACGCCGCGGCGCCCGCGTCGGCCTTGGAGCGGTGTGCTATCCGGTCCATGGTTGAGCGCAGCTTGTCATCCCAAAAGGTCTTGAATTTCTCGACGTTCTCGGTCGACGACGGCGTCTCCTCCTCCATGGTGCGCTGTGAGAACGTCTTGGTCAGCGACGTGAACGACGTCAAGCTGGGCATCGTGAGCCCGGCGTACGCGGACGCCGGCGACGCCGTGTCCACGGCGCTTTCTCGTTCCGGCGACACCGGGCTCGGCTTCTCCTCGGTCACGGACACCTGCGCCGCCGGATCCTGCTCGATCTGCTCGGCGCGGCGCGGCTTGCGCGCGAACACGGACGCGCGCACGCGGCTCGGGATCGAGATGAGCGAGAACCGCGCGCTCGGCAGGGCCGCCGTCGGCGTCGCGTCGTCCATCGCCGGCTCCACGTCCGTGCTGGTGCGGTCCTCGGCGCTCGCGTCGGTCGCCACGGGCGGACGCTGCATCGTGGGCGGCGCATCCTCGCCGTCCGACATGATGCGCATCACGTCGTCCTCGCTGTCCTCGTCGTCCGCGTCCTCGGACGTCGCGTCCTCTCGCTCGGCTTCCTCTTCTTCCTCTTCTTCTTCCGCCGACGAGATGGACGCCACGTGCGAACTCGCGACGGTCGTCGTGCTCAGCGGCGGCTCCTGCGTGACCACGCACTCGTCGCGCTCCAGCGGCGGCGCCGACGGCTTGAGCGCCGGCAGCGAGCTCTGCAGCGGCGGCGCCTCCATGTCCACGCCCAGCGCTACCATCCACGGCCGCGGTTGCTTTAGTTTTTCTTCTCGTAAGTTTCCGTCGCGCCCACTTCGTTTCCTTTACGCCGCCACGGAATGAAGGTCCCTCACGCGTTTCCTGTCCAGCACGCGTCGGGGTGTCTGGATCGGATCCGGAGGTGGCTCGCTCGGTCTGTCGGTCTGTCGCGACGCGTTCCCGAAGCCCGCTCTCGCTCCGAGGTCGATGCCCCAACCCGTATTCGTGTCTGGGCGATTCCAGGCCACAACGGGCGGGGAGGATGCTTTTCCTTGGGGGCAAGGGAGGCCGGCCGCGATCGCACTCAATTGGCGCTCCCAGTCCACTTCCGAACCTCGTTCCCGCAGTCGACTGTGTGACTGTGAGAAAAGGCCGGGGTCCTTCGGTGATGATGTGGTGTTGGGGGCGACGGCCGGGTATGCCCGTTGCCTTTATTGCATCAGGCGAGCGGATGAATCAGGGTGGGCAGGGCGCGAATCTGCCCTTTGCCAACGGCGAGTGGCCGCGATTGGTGGCTTCGTTGAGTTGTGTCCGTAAAAGGGGTAGGTTTATTCAGACTCTGTTTGATCGTTCAGCATCGACACCTACCCCTGTGGCAGATGGCTTCATTTAGCGTTGGTGTTCTATCAGTACATTTGCATGGTCCTTCAGCGTGGCCATCGCTGCTTGCGCCCCTTGGGGGTCGGAACGACACCAACCGCCATCTCAAGACCGTTCCAAGCAAGCTCTTCTCTGACGACATGGACTCTACCCTCCTCCGGAGCATGCATGCACGATAACTAGCATTCCGTGGAAAGCTCACATCCACGCCGCCTTTCCGAAAAGACAGTGGTTTACTAACCCAAGCTAGGTGGGGTAAGAGAGCTCACCACTCAACACTATGCACTTCCTCATCCTCGCAGCAGATGCGAATGACGGCTTGGTCAAACTAGACCCGGAGACATGTAGTGCCGCCCATGGCGTCGCACTCTATCTCACATTTCCTTGATGCAGCTTGACACGCCGCTCCGCAATCGCAGCAGGCTCCATCCACCACAGGAGAAGTTGAAGTGGAGCTTTCCACTAAGTTCGCACTCCTTCGCAGAGTGCTTGTCATCTTTTATACCCCACAAGCTACCCAACCGATGTTTTGCTATTTGCGAGATTTCCCTCTGCCGCAGCCTCTGCTCCCTCCCAAACATGATACATGTGATGTGGTGCGGTGTACACGTGGCGGAGTCTGACCAAGCACGGTTCCTGGTCTGGTGACGTTCCCCTGCATCAACCCGCAGTTCCGGACATCGGCTTCGCGCCCAGCACACGCAGCAACTCCTCCTCTCCGTCCCCCGTCGCGCCATCCATCCGCCAGCCACCGCCACGATGTTGAACGCCATCCAGAGCGCCAGCTATGTGGTGCTTATCACGCTCATGCTCGCCTCCAACTACGTGCTGATCCCCGTGCCGGTGCAGCTCATCACGTCGGCCACCGCGATCATCTACATCGGCGCCACGCTCTCGCTCAAGCTCAAGCACCACCGCGAGGCCAGCGGCGAGAAGAACGAGGAGGTGATGAAGGCCGAGGACGCTTACATGTTCCCGCTGCTCGGCTCGGGCGTGCTCTTCGGGCTCTACATGCTCTTCAAGCTCTTCGACAAGGACCTCGTCAACCTGCTGCTCACGTCCTACTTCGCGCTCATCGGCACGTACAGTTTGACCGAGGCGTTTAGCCCGCTTATCAAGCAGATCATCTTCAAGGGCCGCGGCAAGGTGTACAAGTTTGCGCCGAAGATCCCGTTCTACGGCGTGTACGAGCTCGAACTGTCGCACGGATGGATGCTGACCTTTGTCTTCGCGTCTGCGTTTGCGGCCGCGTGGTTTAAGACCAAGCACTACCTTCTCAACAACATCTTTGGTATCTCGCTCTCGATCAAGGGCATTGAGTCGCTTTCGCTCGGCAGCTTCAAGGTCGGCGCGATTCTGCTCAGCGGCTTGTTCTTCTACGACATCTTCTGGGTGTTCGGCACCGATGTGATGGTGACGGTCGCGACTTCGTTCGATGCGCCGATCAAGCTCATTTTCCCGCGCGAGTTTGCGACCGCGACCGAGAAGGCCAAGTACTCGATTCTTGGTCTGGGTGACATCGTGATTCCGGGCATTTTCATCGCGCTTTTGCTGCGTTACGATGCGCACCGTGCGAACGTGACGAGCACGAGCCAGAACTTCCCCAAGCCGTTCTTCCACGTGAACCTTGTGTTCTACGTGCTCGGTCTGGTCGCGACGGTCGCCGTCATGTTCATCTTCAACGCGGCCCAGCCGGCGTTGCTGTACTTGGTGCCGGCGTGCTTGGGCTCGGCCGTCGTCACGGCCCTCGTGCGCGGTGAGTTCAAGGAGCTCCTTGCGTACTCGGAGGAGGAAGAAGAGGAGGAACCCACCAAGAAGGACACCACCAAGAAGGACACCACCAAGAAGGACACCACCAAGAAGGATGGCGCTGCCAAGACCGAGGCCAAGAAGACCAAGTAGACGCCTCTGGCTCGTCTTCTTTCCCTCCGCCGTTAGCTAGATCTTCTCCAACGTCCAGAACGCAGGTGCGCAGCGCTCAGTCGCAAGCATCCCGTTTGGAGCTCATGCTAGCGTTGAGTCTCTGGACCGAAAATTGAACAACGTGCATGTCTTGCATGACAATCTCCTATTTCGTTTGTGCTGCATGCTGGGTTCTTCTCCGACCACCCATGATGGGTAGTCGAATAAGCATGGGCGCCATGGTGGTCAGGAAGCGCTCGATCGATCGGGGAGACGCAACTTCAACCCGTGGAGCTTGCAGAACCCAGTTGCCTCTCTGGCCATCGACCGAGTCATCCAGGTTCCGTGGCATCCATCCACCCAGCGCCACGAAGTGTTCGCGTCGTTGTCGTTGAAGCTGGATACTCGCACGCCAGTGCTCCAAGTTGCACCTGCGCTCGTGGCATCAGCCCAAGGCGTTCGCCATGGTGGTGGGCAGCCTCGATGGGAGGGAGTGGAGATGGAAATCCAGGTTTGGATACGCCTGGATAAAAGTGATCTCCACAGGAGTCAGACGTGGCAGTGTGCGGTCGGGTCATCCCTCCATGGAGAGGTCACAAGAAGGCGTGACACCCACGTCGCCCTGCCCAGTGACAGAGTTCTGCTCACAGGGACCGAGAGAGTGTTCAGACTGATACCATGTGACACTGCTGTCACGAAAAACCTCGCGACTGCGGATATTCCTGACCCTCCAGAATCGATAGTCTAAGCTCCAAGCTGGCCGCTGTGCGTTATCTTATGCAGCCACGAACCCTCCAAACAAGATGCACTGGATCCAGGGAATCGAGGGCCTACCCCTTGTGCGTGTTTAGGTTTTTCGTGGTCCCGCCTCATACAAAAACCAAGACGGTTTCTCTTTTTTGTACCGGATTTTATCCCTGCGCAGGCAGAGGGAAGTGGCTGTCCCCGGTGTACTGTGAGGAGGCTGCGTCAGTTCGTCCGTCAACGAGTCTGACTTTCCAAACTGCCGCGTGGGTGCGAAAGCCAAGCAACCTCGTTCTTCCCCCCAGCCAAAGAGTGCGCCTGTTCCGGAAGCGCCACCCCATCCGTCGATCGACCGCTCCGGACCGCGTCCAGAGAGCCACTGCCCACTTCTGCGCGAGCGCGAGAAAGAACCCCCTGCGTGCCCCGCGACCGTTTACGCCTCGCTGGATCAAAATAGCGCCCTCCGAGCGTCCGGCACGCCAGTCGTCTGTGTAGGTAGTTTCCCCGTCGACCGCGTTTAGTCCCCAGTTCGGAAACTTCCTCCCGCCCCGCACCACCACACACGCCCATGGCGCCGCACTCTCGGTACGTCCTCGCTGGATGGGCTGGACTGGACTCGCTGGATGGATGGATGGATGGACGAGAGACTCACGCCGTGTTGTTCTCTTGATAGACTCGACGGCGCCGAGGCCACGGACTCGCGCCATGATAACGGCGACGAGCGCCGTCTCTCGATCATCACGGCCAATCCAGCGGCCGAATCCGGAGACGACGCGCCGCGCGACGCGCCGACCGACAGCGGCGACAAGCGCGAGCCGTTCCCCGAGGTCGTGACGCCCACGACGCAGCTCGCGCGCCGCCGCAAGCGCGACGTCGTGCGCCAGATCTCGCTGCGGCTCTACCTCAAGGGCAAGGACATGGCCGAGGACGTGCTGCGCAACGTCGTGCCGGCGCGCGTGGACGACACCGAGGCCGTGGTCGCGAGCGGCCTCTCGAGCCTCCAGCACGAGATCGCGCCGTCGCGCAAGACGCGCAAGCACCTGTGGCTGCCCACGACGCAGGACGACTCGGTGCTGCTCGCGCACACGAGCGCCCACGGCCACGGCGGCGCCGCGGGCGCGCAGAGCCTCGAGGACGTCAAGACCTTCTTCCTCTCGCGCGTGACCGACCCGACGTCCTACTTTTACCGCTTCCACTACGACGACGTGCGCCACCTCACGCCGCAGAAGGCCGAGGTGCAGCTCGTGGACATCCAGTGGCTCAAGGCCCACGAGGAGATCGTGAGCTGGGAGCGCGTGAGCGGGCTCAAGAAGGCCACCATCTCGTGGGATGCCTACACGGAGCCGCTGCTCGTGGACATCAAGACGGGCGCGATCCTCGACGGCCACCACCGCTACACGGTCGGCGTGCAGCTGCGCCTCAAGCAGCTGCCGGCGGTGCTCGTGGATTACTTGGGCGACCACACGATCACGGTCGACGTGTGGCCGGGCTGCGGCCGCACGAGCCTCACCAAGGAAGAGGTGATTGAGATGTCGCTGTCGCCGAACGTCTTCCCGCCCAAGACGAGTCGCCACCGGTTCACGGAGAGCCTGCCGCCCATCTCGATCCCGCTCTCGGTTCTTCGCCAGAACCCGACGCCGATCAACGACCTGACGCTCTCGATCCCTCAGAAGTCCACGGTCGAGAGTGAGAACACGCAAACCGAGTCGAACAGAGATGAGGGAGCCACTGACGACGAGGAGGCCCACCCTCAGCTCGTGCGAACGTCGAGCCTTCGCAAAGTGTCGATCAGTCTGATCTGCGGCGCCCAGAACTTGGCCACATCGGTCACCAAGAGCCTCTTCCGCAGCCGTCTGCGCAAGTTGGACAACGACACCGGCTCGACGACGCTGGATCTGATCAAGCGCCCGGCACTCCCGACCACGCAAACTTCGGATTTCTTCACAGCTATTCGTGAGAACGACCCCACGTCGAGCTTCTGTCGCCAGAAGGCAGCCACGTTCGAGGATTTGCTGTCCTCGGATGCCTCCCGTCGCGAGAAGTTCTACCTCACGCGCGTGTGCGATCCGACGTCGTACTTCTACAAGTACCACTTTGATGCGACCCACAAGCGGGAGCCGAAAAAGATGCCAGTGATGCTTGTCAACATCCAGTGGCTGAAGGCGCACGAGCACGTTGTGAGCTGGGATCGTGTGGACGGCCTGCGCCGAGCGACGGAACAGTGGGATGCGTACTTGGAGCCGCTTCTTGTGGATATCAAGACTGGTGCGATCCTGGATGGTCACCACCGCTACCACGTCGGTAAGCAGCTTGGCCTCGAGGCTGTCCCGTGTGTGATGGTGGACTACCTCGGCGACGATTCGATCACCGTCGACGTGTGGCCCAACTGCGGCCGTGACAGCCTAACGAAGCAGGAGGTGATTGACATGTCGCTCTCAGATGACGTGTTCCCGCCCAAGACCAGCCGCCACACGTTCTCGGACGATCTTCCGCCGATCTCCGTGCCGCTCGAGCGTCTCCGTCAGCCGCTCGTGACGAACTACACGTCGCTGTGAACCAACGAGTAACAACGCTTGAATGCGGTGTGGAGCTGTTGAAGAACTGTATAGGTATGGATGGATAAAGACGGTCGAGGAATCGTCGGACTTTCGTAAACAGATATGATGGCGTGGGGGACTGCGATCCAGTCCCCCTCGTCGACAAAGGCAGCGCCAGTGAGATAACGACGCGTCAAATGAGAAATGCATTCTTGATGAATAAACCGACAGCGCTTGTTTACGTCGAGAGGGACGAGGTACTGCCACCGCCGCCAAGCAAGGGCGTCGTCTCCGAGACCACCTTGATCTGCAGCGGCGCCTCGAGCCCCATCGGGGACGGCGGTTGCGCGGCACCGCCCTTGGCCTTCTTCGCCCGGCGGTTGCGCACGCGCACTCGTGCGCGCTCGGCCAGCTGCTTGAGTCGCTTCTTGACGTATGACGGCTTGCCGGCCTCCAAGAGGTGCGCGCGTCGTGCGGCCCGCGTGCGCCAGTAGTCCACCACGCCGTGGACGTACACGTCGCTCTCGTCCTCGATCTCTTCCTGGATGAGCTCTTCGATCACGTCCTCGATGGTGATGATGCCGACAAACTCGACCTCCTCAGGAATGTCCACGCCGTCCTGCCAGCACTGCTTGACCTGCCTGGCGTCTTTCGTGACCAGCGCGATGTGGGAGCCGCCCTTCTGGAACTCGTTCAGCACGTAGTAGCACGAAGCCTCCGGGGTGACGACGATGGGCTTGCGCAGCGCGAGGTCGCTCACCGTGCGCTCGTCCTCTGGGTCCACGACGATGAGCCGCTTGACCAACAACAACCCAACGATGTTCGAGTCGTGGTCCTTGTAGATCGGGATGCGCGAGTGGCCCGAGGCCAGGATGTCGGCCATCGCGTTCTGGCCCAGCTTCGTGCTGTACTCAAGCATGTACACCTGCTCGATCGGGATCATGACCTCGCGCACGGTCTTGGCTGTGAGGTCCAGCGCGCCGTGGATAATCGTGACTTCGTCAAGGTGGAGCCGCGTGGACTGCGCCGAGTTCTCGCGAATCATTCCCGTACCGCCGGGTGTGCTGAAGCCCGAGTGCGAGTGCGGGCGCACGTCGCCGTCCGAGCTGTCGAGCAGCGTGTTGCGCTCGCGGCTGCTGCGGCGCATGTGGCGGCTCGCGTGCGGGACCTCGTCGCCCATGTGGCCGCTGTCAGCGTCGCCCTCGTGGCCCTCGGACATGAACGTTCGGCGAAGCTCCGCGGTCTCGCGCTGCAGCGCCACGAGCGCCTTGAGCTCCTGTCGCTTGTACCGTGTGACGTCGTGGTCGTGGCCGAGCCACCAGTCGAGCACCTTGGCGATCGGGTACGAGAGCGGGGACGTCACGACCATGAGCACGTGCACGGCTGGCGTGAGCGCCGCGGCGATGCGCAGCTGGTTTGGGCCCGTGAAAACGGCCGACGGCAGGATCTCGCCAAACAGCAGCACGCACGTGACCGAGAGGATGATAGAGACCGACTCGGGCACGAGCTTACTAAGGAAGATGGGCAGCGCCTCGTTCGCGCCCGCGTTCACGAGCAGCAGCGTGACCAGCAGCAAGTGGTGACGCGAGAGGATCGGGATGACCTTGGCGGCGCGCTGCTTCTCGATGGGCGAGCCCTCCATCTCGAGAATGCGCATGTTGAGCATGTCGAGCGAGAGCAGGCCCATCGTGAGCCCGGCCATGAGCCCGGCGGCCGTGACCAGCGTGAGGCTCATGCCCAGGTAGAGCCAGAAGCTGGCGGGGTCACATGACGGCGAGAAGAACTCGCAGTCGTTGCGCGCGGCGGGCGGTCCGTGGGCGAGTTCCATGCGAAGACACTTGTGGAAACAGAACTTGGGGGGAAGGCGAGCGGGAGTAATAGTGGAGAAAGTGTTTGCCCTGGCGGATTAGGACCTCTTCGGTTCTTTCCGCCATCTGGGCGGTCGTGGGGGAGTGTGTGTCACAGAAGCTCATGTGGCGCACATCAATGAAACAACTGAGTTCTGGGAGCGATCTGATCGGATCTGAGACGAGGACCTGAGCCGCTGGGCTTCTGCCGTGTTGGTGCGAGAATGTCGCCGACACGCTGCACCGTACAAGGAACTGGGTCCGGGTCTGCGTCGGAACAGGAGAGGTCTCCCCCGTGAGAGAGGGTGTTGGCAACGCTGAGCCAGAAAATCGCCGTCTCGGTGGAGGGGACGATTCGGCTCCTTGGACGGATCGTCGAGTTAGACGTCCACGCACTTGTCCTCAGCTGCGCGGAATAGCTTTACCATGTTATCATTGGCTCACAAACGCTTGCAGCAGCATGCTTTGGCTGCGCACACGGGATTCGACTTGCATTGGCCTGGACAAAGTCTGAGCACAAGCTTACACACGTTGAGCCCCGTCCACCAAAGATGAGCGACCCACGGCTAGTGGCCAGTGTGAGTGGGTGCTGTCTCATCAAGCTTACGAGCGCCTCGCAGATCCTCACAGAGCTACCGGTACATGTACCGACATGTACGATTTGGCCGAGTGACCGCATAGACGCGATGTATACCCACTTCAAACCCAGCCCAACGTGCCAAAGTGGGTTCATGTGTCGCACTCGACCGAAATTTTGGAAAGTGGGTACGATCCATCGCTTTATACAGGTCATCCGATATCAATGGACAATTGACAATGCAGAACCGCCTAGACACCCATATGTATTCATAGAGGTGTCCTACGATGCCCTACACCGAACCCACTGTCCACTCCCAATGGGATGGCTACACGAACTGGACCAACCGCGGATCGGTGGAGCAGCTCGAGTTCATTCCTCAATTCCCCACAAACCACGCACATCACCACCACCACCACCGCCACCACCACCACCAATACACAGCCATGGGGCAGTCCACCTCCGAGATCCTGAGCCAGCCGCTGTACGCGCTGCCGCAGCCCGTGGCCGCGATCAACCCGATCTTCTGCAGCCCGACGCCCATTACGCTCCACCTGAAGGAGAAGGCCTGGTCGTTCTCGGGCGACGACTTCTCCATCCGCGAGGTCCACTCCGGACAGATGTACTTCCGCATCGAAGGCTCGGCCATGTCCATGACCGACCGCAAGGTGCTGCTGGACGTGAACAACCGCCCGATCGTCCACATGCGCGACGAGATGTTCACGTTCATGCCCACGTTCAACATCTCGGCCGACTACGACTCGTACCAGATGCTCTTCCGCATCAAGGCCAAGTCGACATTCTTCGACTCGGTGCTCGAGTGCAAGTTCCGCAACGTCGTCAACGGCGCCGAGTGCAAGGTCGGGCTCTTCGGCGACTGGCGCGCGCGCGCCGCTGTGGTCTGGCTCGACCAGGGCAACGGCCAGCAGCTGCCGGTCGCGCGCATCTACCGCCCGACGCACACGGACCGAAACGTGTTCCTCGGCGTACAGGACTACTACGTGGACATCGCGCCGAACGTGGACATGGCGCTCATGGTTCTCATTTGCGTCGCGCTCGACGAGGCCAAGAAGGACTAGCTTGAGTGTGCTTCAACGCCGTCGTCTGTACTAGTAGTACACATCGCTCGAGAATAACTTAATTTACATCCGTACAAATCGCATCCCGTCTGCTTTTATAAGGCATACGATACCCGATAGGCTATCGGACTTCGTGGGGACGCGCGAGGACGTAGCACCGCTGGCTGTGCGTCGGCGAAGCCTTTTCGATTCGTAAGCCGTTGCACTCAGATTTGCGAGCGCCACGTGCCACAACGTCCCAAGGAAGGAGCTAGAATATGAGGGGCCTCATGTGCCTTTCTTGACCAGACTGGGCTATCTGGTAGACGGTATCCTCGTATCTGAGCGCCCCCAGCTCGTGGTTCTACCCCGTCCACTGTTTTCAAGCTCAGCCGCCACAGCCGACAGTGGCGCGCGCCTCCGATAAGATCACTTTTGGCTACCGGGTTGGGGGACCACGCACAATTGTTTCGCCGCTAGGCTACGCCGACCACGAAGTTATACTCGCTGGGATTCGACAACTTTGTGCTGTCCGCGAAGGACTGCCTCCAGCAAATCTGATGACCACATGCAAAAAAGATCACACCTTTTTTAGAGAGACCACACCGCGCTTGACGCACAGGCCTCTAACCGAACCCAGGCATGGGCTCGCTGCTTTGATGCCTCGCGGATGATCTTGGGTTGTAGCCACCCGCTCTGGCCGCTAGGATCCCTGAGCGCTGTTAGGTGTGGGCCGTCGTTTCTGATCCGTCGAGGGCATGCCCCCTCGCCATCCACGCGCGTGGATCTTGCCACAGCCTCGCTGCACGACGAGCAGCGAGCGACAGACACTACACGCGCGCCAAGACGGAGAGGGAAATGACCACCGACCTTATCAGCCTCCGAGCGTACACGACCTTTACTCGTTAGCCTCCGGTACCTGCAGTCACTCGCTGATTCTCGAAGAGCAAGCCAACGATGGGTGTCGCGGCGATCAAGGCTAACGGCAAGGTGCTGTCGAAGGTAAGTATGGGGTGGAACCCGTCAACGACGGGCGTCACAGTTGTAAAGGCGCACAGCAAGGCTCCGGCCGTGGGATGCGTGGGGTGGAATCTGTGGAACGCCGTCGGAGTGGTCGCCATCGTGAGCATGAGCGTCGGCGTCGGCTTTGGCGTCGGATGGAGCGTCAAGCCGTCCCACACGGCCACACCCCAGCCAATCAATACGACTTGGGGTGCGCCAACAAATACGACTACGAATGTGTCCACGCCGGTTTCTGCTCGCCCGTCGTTTCTGCTCTTCGGCGATTCACTCACGGAGCAAGGCGGATGGACCAACGGATGGGTCTCCCAAATGAATCAGACCTACGCGCCAGCCGTGGACGTGCTCAACCGCGGCAAGTCGGGCTTCAACACCGATCAGACACTCCACACCGTACTCCCAAGCGTGCTGCAAGAGCTCGCGTCGTCCGCTCCCCCAGTGTTCATCACGCTCTGGCTCGGAGCGAACGACGCCGCACTCGCAAACGGACCCAACGCTGAAAAGCACATCCCCATCGACCAGTACAAGACCAACCTACGCGCGATGATCAGTCAGTTGCGTCAGTTCGCGCCGCTCGCCAAGATCCTGCTCATCGCGCCGCCCGTGGTAGACGACGCCGTGCGTCGCCAGCGGCTGCTGAACGACGGCCAGCCCGGGGACCCGCTCGATCGCTCGAACGAACAGGCCGGGGCGTACGCGGCCGCCTGCGGAGAAGTGGCGAGCGCCATCGCCGCCACGCCCGACCGCGTCGCGTTCCTCAACATGCACAGCTTCTTGACGGAGACTTACCCGACCGCGAACGAGCGCGCGGCGCTGCTGCGCGACGGTCTCCACTTCAGCGACCAGGGCAACGCGGTCGTGTTCGAGCAGATCAAGCAGGTGGTTGAGGCACAGCTGCCGGCGTCTCTGCTTCGCGCGTGAGCTTTTGCCACGAACAGTTCGCAGTATGGTAGAATGCGAAGTTTGCACAGGCACCAATGTGCCATACATATTTAGTCAGCCACGCCACGAAGGCCAGAATACACTTGTTTCAATCGGTAACGGCCCACCGCTGTGAAGCGTCGCGAGACTCATGACAAAGGCGACGGAAATAGCCGTCGGGCGTCCGCTCGACGACGTTGTCCGCCTCGCCGCCGAAGCTTCGAGATCAATTTCACGGGTCGGTGAATCTTCAGCCCAGATCTCAGCTGGCTCGCTCTGCATGTCGCACATGACTCTCATTGGTTGATAAACAAATTGAAGAGTATTGATTGGTTATAATGTGTGCTTACTCGAACTAGTCGTGCGTCAGCATCGAGCACCCTCCACCCGCAATCGTTGGGCTCACTTTCCAATCGCCGCGCGTGCCGATGGCCTACGCGCTGCTCAAGGACGCGCCAGGCGGCTGGCGCCGCGTGCTCACGGTAGCTGCACTGGTGGCTACGTGTCTTGTTATGGGCGGCGGCGGCGGCTACGCGCTGCGTGGGCTCGTGTCTCCGCGCCGCACGTCCCCGCGGCCCGTGTTTCTCCTCGTGGGGGACTCGCTTACGCAGTGGGGCGCTAACGTGACCAACCAGGGCTGGGTCTCGCGGCTCCAGACCGACTACGCGCGCTCGGCGGACATCATCAACCGCGGCATCGCGGGCGACACCACGCGCAACTTTATCCGCGGCGCGCTACCCGGGCTGCGTGACGAGCTCTCCGGGTGGCTCCGGCCGTCGCTGATCATGCTCTGGCTGGGCGCGAACGACGCCGCGGACAAGGCCGGTCGCCACGGCTGGCTCCACGTGCCGGTCGACGAGTACCAGAAGAACCTCGCGCGCATCATCAAGGACCTCATGTGGCTCGCGCCGACCGCCAAGATTCTCGTGCTCACGCCGCCAATCGTGGACGCCGACATGCGGCGAAACACGCAGCAGCAAGAGGGCGCCGCGCGCGAGCCGCCCGACCGCACGAACTCGGCGACGGCGACGTATGTGGATGCGTGTCTAGAGGTCGGTGGCGCTATCCGCGGGGTCGCGACGGTCGATGTTTACGGGAAGCTCATGGCGGCGTACCCGAACGCGACCGAGCGAGCCGCGCGGCTGCTCATGGACGGGCTCCACCTGACGGCCGAAGGAAACGCTGCAGTGTACCGACTCGTTGATGAGCAGATTCCTACGCTGTTGAGCGAGTTTGCGACCAGGACAGGGCCCGACCCGTGAGATTAAGTAGCCTGCGCACCAAAGTTACCATTCCGCCTACACGAACTGATCAGTGTCAATGAACTCAAACGTGCCACGTCGGGGGCGTCAAAGCCCGCGGACGCCGCGCGGCCCCGTGTGCGCACAGGAAGGTCAGCGTCCTAGTACCAAAAGAGCTTGTACAGAGCAGTATAATTAGGCAGACGGAGGTCCACCGTACGGCACCGCTCTCGGTTTCTCCGTTACTGACGTATTATATTGGCGCAGCCGACGTTGGATCTCGGATGACTGAGAACTGTTGCCCCTCCACGTACCGGTATCCGTCGAGGCTGAGGCTGTTTCACGAGATGGGGCGGCTCTTGCTGTTTTTTCTAATAGCGGAACGGCGCTATTTGTGTCTTCCGTGATCTTTACGTCTGCACACCGTGAGATGGACGCGGTGGAGCCTGTTGGCTCCTCTCATACATGCAGGCTGTACAGATGCAACTCCCCTTTGGGCGACCCGCCATGTTCCAGGTGCATTCTGAGTGAAGGGGCATAGAACGTGCGGGGTCGAGGGCTCGCCTGAACAAAGAGCCCACAGCCCCCATCCCATGGCCTGGCTTGTCCACACAAACGATCGTGCGAAGCGCGGCGTCAGGGCTTTTCTTACACTCGTGGGGGAGCCGGCGGCGGTTGTCTAGGAGCCTCCGCTCTCCCCTCTGCCCATTCCGGAAATCGCCATGCGCCCTGAGGTGCTCAAGCAAACCCCAAGCCCCGTGCGTCGAGCGCTGGTCCAGGCGGTGCTCGTGGCCCTTGTTGTTGGCGCCGGCGTCGGCTTCGGCATCGGCTGGGGCGTCAAGGGCACCGTCCACGACTCCAAGAACGCCAGTCCCGGAAGCACCACAAGCCCGGGTAGTAGCAATGCACCACCCGTCGTGGCCACGGTCTCGTCGTCCATGGCGCGTCCCGAAATCGTTCTCCTCGGCGACTCGCTCACGCAGTGGGGCTCGAACGTGACCACGGGCGGCTGGGTCTCGCTCCTCGCGGCCGACTACGCCCACTCGGCCGACGTCATCAACCGCGGCAACTCGGGCGGCAACACGCGTGGCTTCATCCGCGACTGGCTCCCGAGCCTGCGCAAGGAGCTCGCGGGTTGGCTCCAGCCGTCCCTGATCACGCTCTGGCTCGGTGCAAACGACGCCACCGACCCGGCGGGGCGCCACGGCCGTCTGTACGTACCCGTCGACGAGTATGAGGAGAACCTGGTGTCGATACTCAAGGCACTTGCGGAGGCCGCACCCGAGGCCAAGATCCTGCTGCTCACGCCGCCGACAGTCGACGCTGACATGCGCCGCGACGACCAAGAGCGCACGGGCGCCGCGCGCGAGCCGCCGGACCGCACGAACGAGGTGCTGGGCAAGTACGCGGCCGCCGCGCGCGCCGCCGGCAAGGCCGTGGCGGGCGTGACCACGCTGGACGTGTACGGCTACTTCATGGCGACGTACACGAACGCGACCGAGCGCCGGGCGCTGCAGCTCGACGGGCTCCACCTGTCGCGTCAGGGCAACGCCAACGTGTTCGCGCTCGTGAACGAGCAGGTCAAGAAGCTCATCCCGGCGTTCGCCGGGCGCGTCGGGTCGGACTATATCCCGTAGGCAGATAGATCATCACAATTGTTGGCAGTAGACTCCTAAGGCAAATCCATCTCGTGCCGATTGAACGCAGTGTCCCCCGAGCCATTCGCACAGCGCTGCAGTGAACATCCCCGGGGGCGAAGCTGAGACGGAGACAGGAGTCGAGGGGGACAAGTCGTTTGGGTTAAAACCATCGTTTGGACACCCCAAATGGGTGCATTTTTGACGAACAGAGACGGTGCACATGGCACCTGGAAACGGGATTCCGCAGGACGGGAAGAGAGAACAAAACACCTGGAACAGCCAGCCGAAAAGAGTAACGGCATGTATCCTTTTTTTCTTTTTTGGACTCGCCAAATTGGAGTTTGGAGCCGTTAGATCCAAAAGTCCTTCCCCTAATCTGACTCAAAACCGTGTTTTGTGCCCACAAAACCGAGAAATCAGGTTTGAGGGATTGGGGGACTAACCACCTGCCAGACAGACGCTACCTTTCCGACACGACAACGACAAGCCACCATGGCGCCTGGCACGACGGCGCCCGCTCGCGCCACGCCCGCTGCCATGACAGTCTCCAAACCCCCCGCTCAGTCGCAGCGCGCCACGGACTGCCACGCCGGCGCTGCCACGATGGACAGCGGCTCGGTCGCGCTCGCCTCGCCCGCGGACGGCGCGAGACGCTCGTCCTTGCGGCGGCGGCGCCGCACGCTCGCGCTCTCGGCGCTGGCAGTGGTCTTCGCGGCTGCCATGGTCATCGTCTGGCACACCACGTCAGGCGACTCCTCGTCTTCCTCGACCACTTCCTCGGCGAGCCGGACGACCAAGCCGTCCGTCAACGCTGGTACCAGCGTAAACGCCGACGGCGCGTCGGCCTCGGTCCTCAAGCTGCCGCCGCGGCGCCGGTCGATCGTAGTGCTGGGCGACTCCACCACCCAGTACGGCGGGTATGCACAGGGCTGGGAGACGCGGCTCCGAGAGACGTATGTGCGCTCGCTCGACACCTTCAACCGCGGACTCAGCGGATACAACACGCGCGTGTACCTCCAGTACGCGATGCCCGGCATCCTCGAGGAGGCCACGCACTACTTCGACCCGCTCGTGGTCGTGCTGTGGTTCGGCGTGAACGACGCGACGCTCGCGAACGGACCCAACAAGGCGCAGCACGTGCCCGTGGGCGAGTACAAGGAGAACCTGATCGCGATGGCGCAGCAGTTTCGGAACGCGACGCCCAACGCAAGCGTGCTGCTGCTCTCGCCCGTGTACGTGGACGAGATCCAGCGTCGCAAGTCCGTGGGGACGCCGCTGGACCGCAACAACGAAGAGACGGCCAAGTATGCGCAGGCGTGCTCGGAGATCAAGGAGTTTGTGTTCCCGGAGGACGACAAGGTCGGGTTTGTGGATGTGTACAAGCATTTTGTGAACAAGTACGGGAGCGACTCGGAGCGCGCGTCGCTGCTGAAGGACGGTTTGCATTTCACGCCGGAGGGCGACC
This sequence comes from Pythium rhizo-oryzae, assembly GCA_027475725.1. Lineage (NCBI taxonomy): Eukaryota > Oomycota > Peronosporomycetes > Pythiales > Pythiaceae > Pythium > Pythium rhizo-oryzae. The sequence goes on along the minus strand of JAMFLL010000745.1, from coordinate 2,401 downwards.
GGGTGTTTTTTGAGCTGGTGAAGGGCAAGATCGAGGACATGGTGCCGTCCGAGGTGCTGAAGACGTGGCAGTTCCCTGTCGATACCAAACTCATAGACTACTGATCGGACCCTGGTTTGATGTTAAAGTGGTCACAGTCTAGGAAACTGGTCTGAGCGTCGCCCACTAGGTAATACAGCGGGAGTATACATTGATGTTGTGGCTCATGTGTGAGTTGTGGCGTCATATTAGTATCGTGGGAGACAATTCGTGGCTGTTTCCTGTAGCTGCGGTGATTGTGAATCGACTGTCGTCACAGGTGCAACGAGTTCAACAGGAACAATACAGTAAGCACCAGAGCGTTTTCCCGGTGGATCAAGCTGCTCCCCTCCGACACGGCCGTGGTCGTGTGCTGAGCGCAATCAGACTGACTGCTAGTCGTTTCGTGGATAGGAAGGAACAAACACTCGGCGTTAGCGAGATTAGGCATCAACGTTTGCACAACAGATACGCACCAGTTCTTCTCCATTTGATCAATCTCGACGTCGAACGGGTACTGGCGCTTGGTCAACGCGGCATTTGGCACCATCCCTTCGATCTTGCTCTTGATCAGCTCGTAGAACACGCGGTTACCGTCTGACGAGAAGTGGAGTCCGTCTCCAAGCAAATGCACCCGCTGTGTGGCGCTCGGGTACATTGTATCAAAGTACGTGTAGACGTCGAAAAACGACACGTTTTGGCTGTCAAACTCGGCCGAGACATTTTGGCACACCGCCGCGTACTTGGCGGTCTCTTCGTTCGTGCGGTCGAGTGGCTCTCCATTGTGGAAACCCAACGCATCACGCCGCTGCTGCTCACCAATGTACCCGGGCGAGAGCAGTAAAATCTTCGCGTCGGGCGCGTACGCGCGCAGCTTCGTGATGATCGTGATCAGGTTCTGACGGTATTCGTCAAGCGAGATGTGCTGGGAGTGATTCGGACCGTTGACCAGCGTCGCGTCGTTCACGCCGAACCACACGATGATCACTGTCGGCGACAGGTAGTACGTGAGCTCGTCGATGATGCCGGGCATGGCGTACTTGAGGAAGGTGCGCGTGTTGTAGCCGCTAAGACCCCGGTTGATCGTGTCGGCCGAGCGCACGTAGGCTTCGTGGAGCAGCACTTCCCATCCTTGCGAGGCGCCGCCGTACTGTGTCGTAGAGTCGCCGATGACCATGATGGACGGACGACGAGGTGGTTGGATCGGCGTAATAGTGATGTTCGTCGAGTTGCCGTCGGACAGCTGCCTAGCTAGGCATGTTGGAGAGGTCAGGACGACGAGAAACATCACCAGGAGTATGCTCGAAGCATCGCGATGTCCGCTCATTTTGAGCCGCGGCTGTAAGTATGCAGTGTAGCCTTGGCTCTCGGAGAAATGTGTGTACTCCCGCATGGGGATCTGATACAACTCTCCCCCGTCATGCATAAGAGCAAAGCGGCCCGTGTGTCAAAATAGCTCTTGTCACTTTGAGGTTGACCCGAATAGACCGAAGCAAGCGTGTGGGGCTGTCGAGCTCGCGAAAGTAGCAGTGGATGGTGCGTGTATTGATCGCCACTGGTGCCAGCATCAGTTTGGCTCAAAAAGAGTCTCAGCCACGTCTTTTGGCGAGAGGAAGGTGTGTGTGTTGGCAGCGTTTCGGGTGATGACTGAGTGGGTCACGTTCAGCTCCGCTCAGTGGATCACTCGCCAGATTAGACAAACGCCAGCGGATACTGATCTTGGTCCTCTCCTTTGGTGGGCTTGACCCTGGCCGGTTCAGGATGGAGAACTGATTCCTGCCACCAAACAGAGAAGCATACTATATTAGGATGCTTTCCACGTTGTTTGAGGCTGTGCCCGAGTCATTTTGCCGATTTGTTACGTAATATATTTAATTTGGGCACCATTCATATTTTTCTGACGAATACCCAAATTATGTCCACGGATATATTTCGAGAAATATCACTTTCGGAAGAAAAAAAAGGAAAGAAAAAAGAACGGATCCAGCGAACGGTAGTTGAACAGGATGGCGAAGAGGAGGGCAAAAAGGCGCGAACGCGCGTGGGTCTCCTCTCCTCCTCCTCTTCCTCCGCCGCCACAGACTCGGATCGCTCCCGACAAAGTGACTTGGCGCCATGGAGACCACCACGCAGGACCTGCGCCTCGCCAAGGAGACCGAGCCCATGGTGCTGGCCTCGCCGCCGGCGCAGCGGCGCTCGTTCTTCCCGCGGCGGCGCCGCACGGTGGCGCTCACGGCGCTCGCCGTGGCATTCGCGGCCGCGATGGCCATCGCGTGGACCGCCGCGACGCGCGACGTCTCGCCCTACACAGCGCCATCTTCGTCCGAGCGCAACGGCCACCGCGCGCCCGCCGTGGACGCGCCGATCCCGCCGCGGCGCCGGT
>JAMFLL010000744.1:0-27016 GCA_027475725.1 Pythium rhizo-oryzae | reverse complement strand
TGGCCCACGGCCTCGAACGGCACGGTCTCCCCGGCGTCCACGATCACGCCGTGCATCTCGGAGAGCGTCGGGTGCGCCTGGAAGCCCGAGACGAGCTCGTGCTGGTCGATGTGGAGCAGCTCGGCGAGGCGCGCGAGGTCCAGCGCGTACACGGACGCGGGCACCTCGGCCGTGAGCTCCGTGGGGCGGCGCTGCTGCACGACCATGTTGGAGGGAGATGGAAGAAGCGCGAGTGACTGGCGGGGCGGAGAGCAGCGGACGGCGGTGGCGGAGAGCAGCGGAGGGGAGGAGGGAATGCAGCGGAGAGCAGGAGGAGGAGGAGAACAGAGGAGGAGGAGAGCAGAGGAGGAGGAGAACACGTCGGGCGGGTCGCTCCGGCTCGGGCGGCAGAGATCGGAACGACACAGAGCAGCCGGGTCTTGAAGCGGTGGCTCGGTTTTGGTGCGGCGCAAACAGTCGTAGGTTGCGTGAACGTTGCGCGAAATAGATCCGAGGTGACGCGAAGGTTGCGCGAAGGCGGGGAACTGTGTAGCCATATTGGGGGGGTCCCACCAGTGACGAGGCAATTGACTGACGGAGCCCGTGCGACAGGCAGCCCTTCCTTCGTGCGGCGGGAGAGCCGCGTGCCACGCGGCCGCGGTGACCCCACGGGCGCTGTGGCTCTCCGTGGCGAAGTGAACGCACCGGAGAAGCAGCTGACCGCGCTCTGTGTCAGCAGGAAGGGGACTGACTGGGCCTGCCGACCACAAGCCCAAGTGCAACGTAGAACAACTCAGCCAGCACGGCGCTGGTTGGTCGTGCTGAGCCGGAAGAAAGCGACGGGAAAGGATCATGTAACCCTTCCGTGTATTTCGTGTTGACAGGAACTCTCCTTTCCAGAATCTGGAATCCAGATGCCCCCCTCGCGGGTGTGGGCCAAACGGACCAGCACGAACAGATACTATCGATGCTGTCGTTCCTACTAGCCAGTAAGTCAGTTGGCTGTCGTGGCGACACCGTCTGGATGAGACCGTGACGTGGGTCTCGCCGGCGGCCACCGCTGAAGAACTTCGCCGATTCTGGGGCGCAAGGGACGACCGACGTAGCCATACGACCAGTGGCTGTGACCACGGAGCGAGAAAAGCCCACCGGCTGCAGCTCGCTGCTTGCTGCGATCTGATGCTTCGCGTTCACCCACGCATTCCGTCGAGACAGACACTCTTGTTTGTCACCATAGCCTAATTATCTCCAAGTAAAAATACTTCGTATCAATGCTTCAACCGTAAGCGCCTTGTGCTTCACGGAGAACGAGAATTCCAAGATATGCATGCGGAGGGCGGCCAGGGGGGCGCTGGATCACGCGCGTCAGCCGAGAGCGATCTGCTGGAAAGGCTCTGCCGCCTCCCAAGCGACAAATTCGAGCAGGTCGCCCAGCGCCTCCAGCAGACAGATTTGGCCACGCTCGCGCGGTTCGCCGCGGCGCCGCACGTGCTTGTCCACAATGCGCTGGCAGTGCTCCAGACTGTGCTGCTCTCGTTATCTCCACTCCACGAGACGACGAGTGGCCTGCACATTACCCCGTGGACACTGCTGCGGCTAGACATGCTCGCGCACGCCGATGCGATCTGGCGAAAAATGTGGAAACGGCTATCGAGGCTGCGACTGTCACAAAACGATCCACGGCGCAAACCGCTCGCGAATGCGCAATTGAGGTTCGTGATCGAGCACGTGCTGCGCGGTCCGCTGTTGTCCAAGTGCGAGACATGCCAGGAGATTCTGGACGCTGTCGCGCGGGTGAGCGCGATCGCCGAGTCAATCGTTGCGTTCGTGTTGCTCTGTGCGCACTACTCGCTTGTGCCCCCGCCATCCAGTAAGACCTGCCCGTCCAAGCAGTGGCAACCGGTGTCTCTTCGGCCTCACGAAGTATCCCCGACCAAGCCTCAGCGCAACGTCCAGCCGCTCAACAGGTCATGCTTCCCACATGCGTCTATGAGCACCAGGCCTCACCGTACGCGGCGTAGCGGGATCAAGCTCGGCGGTCGCTTCTTTCTCTTTCGCGCGGTGATTCTAGACGATGATAACGACCGAGACCCTACATCAACTCATCCCCGTGGCCTGCTCTCGGCGTTTGCTATTGACTGCCGTCACGCCGCCCACCAATGGACTCAGAGTATCTCATCCACCAATGGCCTGGATCTCGTAAGATTAGGCAAGAAGGATCACGAACTCACGTACACTCGTTCGTGGACCAAGCAATCGCCAGTGCCGGTCGTAGTCACGCGACTGATTCATGAATACCCTCGCAAGTCGCTCGCTCTCGAACCTACAACCGAACTGAGCTTGCTCCTTCAAACAGCGGCCGCGTCCGAAATATTCGCACCTTCTCCTGTTAGGGGCACACGTGACCCCGGGCCTATGACAACGGGAAACCCCGTCGAAATCCCCGTCTCGATGCACTTGACCGTTGTGACCACCGAATTGGACGCGATCACACGAGACGAGGAGCTCAAGTTGGTCGCGATCGGTCAGATTGAGCTCAACGGGATCGAAGCACCGCTGTCATACTTGCGACGTCAACTGGTGGCGTCGAGCAACCCGTGTGCCCGCTACCACCAGCAACTTGCATCGTCGTCCTTCCGATTCTTCGTCAACGGGGCCCTTGTATCCTGTGAAGATGAGTCTTGGCGACATGCGATCGAGTTGCTCCCGTTGGCCGTCGTGTGTTTGGACCCGCTCATTCCGCATCGACGCAACAAACCAAGTTCAAAGCACTGGCGTCCGTGGGTCCCCATGATCTCGACGATCCGCCGGTCACTAAGCGCAACTTTGTCAAAACGGCTCGCGTCGCACCGCACGGTAGATCCCCTCGCACGTGTAGCTGTTTCTCTCTATACCCTCGATCAGTCTGTTGCGTCTCTGTCGTCATCACCATCGTCCGTCTCTGCGTCCATCGCGACCACTTCCCTCACTACGTGTATCGACACGCTGCATGTGCTATTCGTCGACTGGAGTGCGTTTGTCCAGTTCCAGCAGCTGCAGGATACGTCCGCGATAATGTACGAGTATGGATCGCCCGACAAGCCCAAGCGACCGCTGCCAGTCGTAGTGGCCGATCCAGCACACGAGAGACTGCGCCCGGAGCCAACGTTGGCCGAACAGGAGCTGCTTTCCTTGCCACACGAACCATTCTGCCCAGAAAGCGAGTTCTTAGAGCCTCTTTACGCAGCGTTCACCTTCCATTCACGTCGCAAGGCGTTCTTACGCTCTCCATGTCAGCCTGAGGTCTGGAACGTGCTCGCGGTAGCTAATCAGTCCCGGCCATTGCGGATCGCGGTTGAGAACGCCGAATGCGTTGTCCACATCGTACGCGTCACCCGGGAAGATAGCGGCACTAGCCAGCGCCTTGTCGTGCGCTTTGCGCGCGACCTGTCGTGTCCGCTGGAGATGCTGGCCACCATGCGCGACGCCTTCGTGTGGTGTATTCGAGCATTGACACCCAGCCGATCCCACGAGACTACCGCCAGCACCGCACCTGGTGAAAACTCACCAATGCCACCACGTTGGCTGCGCGACGTGTGGCGCTTCGTGTCCCATCCGACGTTTGATTTTCGGCTGCGCAAAAAGGCGCCCTCGGCGTCCTCGAGCTGGCCGTTCCCGAATCAGTTCTTTCACGTCGACGTGCCATACTTCCAGCTCGAGCAGCACATCGAGGTGGCGCTCTGGAGTCGCGGCACCAACTGGCAGCCGCACTGCCACGCATGCGACGTGGAGTGCGAGCTCCTGCGCCCCCTCTACGACGCCATGTGCCGCGCGTTCCCGTCGTCTTCCTCGATTGACAGCGTGAAGTTCAGCAAGTTCCTGCGCGAGTGCGGTCTCCAGCCGCAGTTCCTCTCAGTCGGCGACGCCGCGTTCCTCTTCACGAACCACCGCGCGCCTGGGTCCCACTACGAGATGATCTTCGACGGGTTCGTTGACGCCTTGAGGTGGATCGCTCGACGCGTTCCCCACACGCGGAGTGAGCGCGATGATACCCAGCAGCTCCGCGTGCTCTGCCTGGAATGGCTCATTCGCGCGCCGAGCATGGCACATCACTGGCGACGCGTGGTGGACCGTTGGCGAGTCGTTGAGAAGTGGCGGTGCATGGAGCAAGCCGCGATCGCGTACTGCGCGGCGACACGGATCCGCGCGAACTGGAAACGCTTCGTCGTGCGTCGAGCGCTACTCGCGACGCTCACACGACTGAAGAATGAGCGCCGCGCGGCTGCGAAAGTGCAGAGCCTCTACAGGATGCGCAAGGTGCGGACGTACTTCGTGGAGCTCAAAGCGGTCGTGATCCAGACGCAGCGCTTCGTGCGTGCGCGGCGGCAGCTCCGGCAACTGCGTGTCGAACGCGCGCAGCTCGTGGAGAAGATGCGTGTGCGGCTCCAGAAGTGGATGCGACAGCGGCTGCGCGTGCTGCGGTGCTGGAAGGCTATAAACGCCGCATGGCTTGCACGTCGCGCGCGCATCCTGGAGAAGCGAGGCCGCCTCGTATGCGCTGGGGCGTATCAGATCGAGTCGCAGGTGTATCGAGCCAGCTTGTACAGATTAGCGCCACAGAGCTTGCCGTCCGATGACACGGATCCGCATCCTGGAGTTCGCGAATACGAACTGGAGCTGCTTGAGCCCTTGACAAGCTGGTTTCGGTCGATCAGAGTGGCAAGCGACACGCTTGACGTACTGGAACACGACGCGGACATCTCGCTAGGGATAGCCAAGCCGACGCACGCGCGGCAAATCAATCGCTGGAAGCTCTTGATGCTTGTTCAGCGCCTCCATCTGAAGAAGCCATGGCTGGGCGGCACAGCTCCTCGTCGACCAAAGAACCGCGAGGTCCCAACGCCATCACAACCATGGAGAGGGAGCGACTGCGTCCTTCACATCTACCGCGACCCGATGGATACGTCGCTAGGACGAGTGCGTTCGGTGATGCTCCTGGGCTTGTTCTCTTTCGCGTGCGCGCGCTAATGTCTTTTGTGTGTGCGTTCTGTGAAGCTTGTATACCAGGGAAGCGTGCAAGAACGCGACTTCTACGGCGAATTGAACGCATCGCCCAAACGCCGATTTGTCCGCTTGCTCTTACGTTCCCACGACTTCACACTGCAAACGTACGCGCCCGAGACGTCGGTGAAGCGCCGGTTCGCGTTCACGACCAGCTTTGTGTTCCAACTTTTTCGGGTCGCCGACTGGCGTGGCTCGAATATGCTTCGCAGCAGCGATAACGATCCCACCGAGGTGGATGCGATGGCTGCACGGTCTTTCGTCGTCAACGCTTTGGCTGTCCGGGACGACAAGTTGTTGGCGATTCGCTTTCTGCTCTGCTATTTGCTTTGCCACAAGACAAAGCCGCCGACTCGCGACATCATGCCCGAGGCGCGTGAACGACGGTTTCGGGAACAACGAGAGAACGAGGAGCAAGCTGAACGAACCAAGCGACAACGAGAGCTCGAGCTGGTGATCTCAGTTCAATCGGCGGTGCGCCGTCAGCTGGCAGTCCGTCACGTCCAGTCGCTTGCTCAACGGTCATATACCAAGTCGATTGATCCGATTCACCGCCAGCTTGTGTACACGCACCGACGAATCCACGACGTGCTGACGTACTTCACGAAACCACACAGTCTTCGAGGAAGCGACGTCATGGATCCTGTCGACGAGTGGCTCCTGAATGCTGATAGTTCATCACAAGCGACTCGCTACTTCAATCCACGACGAGGAATTTTCAGTCCTCTGAACGAGCGGGAAGCAGCGCTGAAGCTACAGAAATGGTTCCGACGGACGATGTGGACACGAGGGTTTGCTGCTTGGGACTTGCGACATCTCTCCGAGGCGCTGCTTTTTCATCACAACGTGAAAGCTCCTAGTAACCTGAGCGACAGGCGTCAGCTCGACCAGATCACGGACTACGCGCTGCAACGACACGTGGTTGAACATGATGTACGTACGAAGCGTGGCTGGAAACGTGTCCGATGGTCTGGATAGGATTTGCTAACAGTGGATGGCTTCGTCGTGGGCCCTCTTGCAGTACAAACTGGCTGCAAGCCTGTACGAGGCCGCTCTCAAAGTATGCGCGCGCCTGCTGCATTCGTTCTCTCCTTGTTTGCTACAAAGTCGCTTACCATGGTTTCGATTGATCTGGACCGTAGCTCTCGCCGGATCACGTACCGGCGCTAGTCGGTCTCGCATTGCTGCTCATCTACACTTGCCGGTATCCTGCGAAGCAGACGTGGGCTCGGGGGCTCCAGCTCCTTGAGAGCGCTAAACGAGTTGGTGCGGCGTTACCCTCATCTCTCGCCCACGTGGAACAAAATTGCTTTCGCTGGGCAATTTACCTTCGTGCCAAAAGCGCCGATGTAAAATGTCCTTGGGCTATCTGCTGTCTTCGCTGGGCCGATGACTCACAGATAATGTGCTCGTGTGATGATTAGGCCATCGGCAACTACGCGGTCTTCCTGCAATGTGTTCGCCAGGAACTGGACACAGCGGAGGTGCTCTATCGCCGAGCTATCGACCTAGATCCAGCGAATGAGCGCATCGTCGAGAACTACGTTCGATTGCAGCTTGAACGCACACCGGAGGGGATCTACAGGGAGGCCGGTCCGAGTAAGATCGCCGTGTGGAGAGCACAAGTGAGTGGAAACCAAACACACGTACCGTATTGAGTGGGAGAATAAGCTGAACCAACCTTTCTTGTAAATCCGCCCGCACAGGAGGTTCGTCGACATGTTGGCACGGATTGGAGGGAGCTCGAAGACTCCGGTGCACGATCTCCGTCTGCAATGCGATTCTTCCAAAACACTCGCACTGGGTTATGTGTTTGGAGTCTTCCAAGTGAACTGGACTGCGAACACCTACAGAGCCCATCAGCGTTATCCACCACATGAGAGTTCACATCGTTAGCACGCTGGCAACATTAAGTCGGATCAGGCAAGCTTTCCAACATCGAAAGATTGACGACACTTGTGCACGCAGATTTTCCTTCATCTCGGCATGATGCCCCCTTCGTCTATTACCCTCTACAGTTTCGTTCACACCGCGAGTATCGACTGCAACGCCGCTATTGATGTGTTGGCGACTCCAATATTCTGCTTGATATCTTCGCAAAGCGCTGTGATGGAGTGCAACAGAGCGGTCGATGTTGAGCAAGCGCTCTGGGACCTGGTCGACTTGAGCTTCGATGCCAGCTGGTCGCTCGCGAGGATCCGCGCCACTGGGAGCCAAGCAGGCTGCTTGCTCGAGGAGCGCAAAATCGCGCTTTCGGTCACGAGCACCATACACAGAGACTTGAGCGCGCGCAATTGCATGATCCGATCTTCAGCATCGTCCGACTGTTGCACTGCATCAAATGGAGACAGCACGATGTGGATGATCTTTGGTGCAGCAGCCATGAGACTCCATCCCAGCTGAACGACCCGATCCAGCACCAGAACCAAGAAGAGATTCCACTGTGATTTGTTCGGGCCACACGATCTGATGTTCTGGTGGATGAAATCACCCACGTCTGTCATTGTGGCATGCGGGACGCGCTTGAGCACAAACTTGGTAAGATCAGCAAACGCCACGGCAGCCTCAGGGAGCTGTAGGCTCGAGTCCACGACACGGACAGCACCCGATTGCACGGAACAGCCGCAGCAGTAGTTGGTGCAAAACTTCAGCACGGTCCACAAGAGCGATGTGTTGCACACACCGTCCTTGAGGGAGATCGTGTTGAGTAATGCGATCGCATTACGCCTCGTCGCCGGTACTCGAACACGATAACCTAGGGTGACTACTGTCTCAATGGCTGAAGACGTCCATAGATCCAGCGAGCTGGTCGCACCGCGTTCGCTTGTGCTACTTCCAACCACAGTCGTCATGAGCTTCACTGCGGCGCTTGCCTCTGCATCATCACCATCTCGCAAAACATGCAGAATGATCTTGTCCAGTCGACGGCGGTGGAGAAGTTGGTCCCGCACAAAGCGGCCAACTGCCTCCTGACTCAAGATGAACGCTTCCAGAGCGTGCAATAGTGCAATACGCTGTTGCGCTACACGGCCGGACACGTCGATCTTCCCTGAGATGCTGCTTGTTGCACCATTCGTCGACATTTGCTCAGCTAAAGTAGTAGCCATGATGCTGTAACTTTTCTCTGCCAGTGGAGAGTTCTTCGGTACTGCTGAGACGACTTCAAAAACGCATTTGAGCAGTTTGGTAGAGTCTTGGCTCGGAAGGTACTGGATGGTGAACTTGAGGACACGAACAAGTCTCGGGAGATATTTCATTGCATCTTCGCGCGCCAGCAAACCGCTGAAGTAATGCTTCACAAAAACGCGGGTGAACGCCTTGAACGAGGCAACAACCGAACAAGTAGCGGCAGCATCCGACGGACTGACAGTAACAGAGTTTGCCACAACACCCCACACGTAACTCCAGGGTACACACACTTCCGAAGAACACCACTTGTCCGACCACACTTGGACCAAAGACTCCCCCGTCGTCCCTGGTACGGCTTGCAATGCGTCGAGGAACGAACGAGTCTGGACAACCACACCTGCCTCTACATTCTTCTCGTTCGCACTTATCTTGCCAATCACAACCACCTTGGGCTTGGCACTTCCGTTCTCGTCACCTCTGCCGTCTGGTCCACTCGATTCTGAAGCTTGCAGTTCGTCGATTTCACTCTTGTGAACACCTCCAAGCAGGAGACCAGCGTGGTTCATAACAAGCACTTCATAGATAGGTGGCGAAGACTTTGTGAGCATAAAGCCAAGCAAATGCCGAATAAACCAGTTGGTTTTCTTGACACTGAGGCGAGCGCAATTTTCGACTGTCAGCCGCACCACCTTCCTCACTGCATCTTCCCGAGACACCTTCCCACGTTCTTCTGATGCCAACCAAAAGTTGATGAGCGGCGTGCTGTTTGTGTTCCGACCAAAAAAAATCTCGAAAGCTTCGCACGTCACAGGAGCACTTCTCAGATCGGCATACGCGTCATTGAGCACGATCTTCTTTATCAGCGTCATGGAGAGCTTGCCGTCCGTATACCGCGATGGTTGTTTCTCTTCTCTCAATAGCTCGAAAATTTGATCCAATGGGTCGCGCACGCTCCACGCTCCAGTAGCCGACTTGCCGCTAGACACGAGAGGTCGGAGCAATGCTTCCCACGTCAAGTCCAACACCTCGTCGCTACAGAAGGAAGCACACGAGGCAATCCAAGGACTCAGCATAAACTTTTCCGTATTGCGTTCCAAGAGTAAACGCAGTACCGTCAAGCATGCCAAATCGTGTCGGGCCGTATCGCTCTTCAGGATACCTCCTTGCCGGGCGAGCCCGCATCGCTTCGCAAAAGACTCGACAACTGGATACTTCGATGGATTGACTGACTCGCCTGATTTCTGGAGGCGCTCAACGATCGATTGCAGCATTTTCTCCATCAGTTCGGGCCGCTTGAACACGAATGCCACGAGTACCTCGTCCAAGATCATCGAGTGGGTGCACGGGTAGTATACGTTGAGCAGCGTCGTGATCTCTTGCAGGAAATTCTGGTCGTCAAAGCCCGCTCGCTTGATCCAATTATCCACGTGGTTTACGATGAGCGCGGCCACCGCATGGGGGCGAAGCCGCGCATCGATCCGATCGACGAGGCCTTGCGGAATGAGCTTGAACGAGTCCACTGTGAATCGGAGCATATCCACTTCCGCCGTATCATCTGGCACGACAGCGGAGCGTCGATTGGATGCACGCGTATTGCTTCGGTCAGTATCCTCGCCATTGTTGCGTCGCCGTCGCTTGGAGTCTCTCGCGCCGTTTCTACTGCTGGAAGATCCACCCATTTCCTTGGCCCTGCTCGCGGCTGGGAAGAACACGTCGTACACCGACATGGTGCCGCTCGAGACTGCTCGGGCGTTCCACGCCGAGGCGCCGCCGTTGCTGCTGCTCTTGGGTGACGAGGCCGCGGACGCGGTTTGGTCGGCGTGGACGAGCTGGGTCAAGTCCACTCCGCCACTGGCGCTGGCACTGGCGCTCGCGGCCGCTGCCGCCGCGCGTCGCCGCTCCGACTCGGCAAAGCTCTCGATCACCACGGGCGCCTCGTTGAAGACCGTGTGCGGTGCCGCGTCATACGCCACGTGCGACGGGGGTGGCGGCGGCGGCGTAACCGTCGTCGCCGCGGCCGCGGCGTTGCTGGAGGAGGAGCTGGACCGGTGGAGGATCGTGGGCATCGCCATGTGGTGCGGCATGTCACCGCCGCCGCCGCCGCTCGCGTACCCCATCGGCGCCGGCGGTGGCGGCGCCCAGTCGCCGTCGCGCTCCTTCTTCACGCGCTTGCGCTTGTTCGTCGCCGACCCGGGCGGCGGGCCCGCGGCGGTTTCGTCCGTGTACACCGCGCCGTGGTGTGGCTGCGGTTGGTGGTACTGCTGCTGCTGCGGGTGGTGGTACTGCGGCTGGTACTGCTGCTGCTGATGGTACTGCTGTTGCTGCTGCTGGTGCGCGTGGAGGTAGTCGGCGGCGGCGTGGGGCGCGTACGCCGCGTAGTGGGCGTCCCCCGCGGCGGCGTACACGTGGTGCGCGGGCGGCGCGTGGTGGTGCGGGAGCGCGTGGTGCGCCAGCATCGTCGGGTCGTACTTGAGGCCGCCGGGCGGCGCCTGCGCGCGCTTCGCGCGGCTGCCGTTGCCGGCGGACGGCGCGGGCATGCGGCGCGGCGCGTCCGCTGCGTCGTCGTCGCGGCCCATGGACGCGTGGGGGGGAGAATGGGAGGAGAACGGACGAGAGCGTTCCCCGTCGGGAGGAGGGGAGGAGGGGAGGCTGCTCTTTTGTGTGGGTTTCCTTCAAGGGTGATTAGGAGGAACCAAAAGTGGGTAGGCACGGGTGGGGACTGCCAAAAGACGGTCCACAAGCCCACCGCCTGCCTGCGTTGTGAGGGCTTGGGAGCAAAATCCAAAATGCGCAGGCGGGAGGAGGCGGGGCAGGGCCAGGTGGAGGCGGAGGAGGAGGAGGAAGGGGACCGAACTGCAAAAAAACCAAACGGTGAGGTGGGTTTTTGGTGGTGCCAAAACGTGAGTACATCGCCTGTCCACCATGATTTTCTCTGTGGACCTATGAGCGAGCGGACGCGTCCGCTCCGCTCAATCAAGACTGAAGCCCTACCCCTGGTTCTTTCTCCAGCGACTTGACTTGGAAACGGGGGAAACGGCTGGGGGCGGGTGCTGAAACCCTGCGTGAAAAACCACCACCCCAACGTGTGGTTTTTGAACAGTGTAGCCATTCACAGCAACGGATTCGAACTTGTTGCGACTCTCCTATTTACCTAGTTGGCCGCCTTGTGGGCGATGACCTTCTCGACCGTGCGCACGGCCGAGCCCAGCTTGTTCACGGTCTCCATGTACTCGTCGAACGGGTCCGAGTCGTACACGATGCCGCCGCCGGCCTGGCAGTACACCTTGCTGTCCTTGACAACGATCGTACGGATGGCAATGGCGGTGTCCAAAAAGCCGCTGAACGAAAAGTAGCCGACCGAGCCAGAGTAGATGCCGCGGCGCTCCGTCTCCAGCGAGCAAATGAGCTCCATGGCCTTAACCTTCGGCGCGCCCGAGAGTGTACCAGCGGGGAACATGGCGCGGTAGGCGTCGTACACAGTCTTGTCTTCGCGCAGCTCGCCTTTGACAACCGACACAATGTGCATCACATGCGAGTACTTCTCGATCTTCATCAACGCATCCACACGCACAGTGCCGGGCTTGGCGACGCGGCCGACGTCATTGCGGCCCAAATCCACAAGCATAATGTGCTCGGCGCGCTCCTTCTGGTCCGCTAGCAGGTCCTTCGCGAGCGCGTCGTCTTCCTCCTCGGTCTTGCCACGGTGGCGCGTACCGGCGATCGGGTGGGTCTCCACAATGCGCTCGTGGTTCACCTTGACGAGCATCTCGGGCGAGGCGCCGACGACCTGGAACTCGTCGCCCAGGTCGAGGAAGAACATGTATGGTGACGGGTTGAGCGCGCGCATCTGGCGGTACAAGTCCAGCGCCGTCACGTGGCTCGGGATATCAATGGTGAGGCGCTGCGAAGGCACAGCCTGGAAGATGTCGCCGTCGACAATGTGCTCCTTGAGCTTGTGCACGAACCCCATGTATCCGTCCTTGCCCACGTTGGAGGCCGCCTCCTGATCGACCTTGTGCGGACCGGCGCGGGCGTTCGCGTGCGAGCCGCTCGACGAGCGCACCAGCGGTTTCTCGAGCGCGGCGCGGACCTTGAGGATCTTCTGCTTGGCCTCTTCGTAGGCCGCGGCGAGGTCGTCCGTGTCCAGTCGGCAGTGCGACACGATCTTGAGCGAATGGAACACGTGGTCGAAGATCACGACCGTGTCGAAGAACATGTAGATGCTCTCGGGCACCTTGAGCACGTCGGTCTGCTTGTCGATGTACGGCGCGATGCGGGGCTCAAAGTGGCGGATCGCGTCGAAGCTGCAGTAGCCGACGGCGCCGCCCGTCATGGGCACGGCGAGCTCCGGCAGCACGACGGTGCGGAACTGCTGCATCTCCTTCTCGAGGTTCACGAGCGGGTCGCCGGCGAACTCGTGGCCCTCGCCCGTGGCGACGACCTTGAAGGGCCCGCTGCCGATGAACGAGTAGCGCGCGATCTTCTCGCCGGGCGAGACCGACTCGAACAGGAACGAGTGCTTCTCGCCCTCGCGCAGCTTGAGCAGCACGCTCACGGGCGTGTCCAGGTCGGCCACCGCATCGAGGTACACGGGCACGAGGTTCTTGCCCTGGTTCTCCGGCAGCCCGCGCAGCTGCTGCACGCGCTCGAGCTGAGGTTCAAAGGCCATTGCCGCGGGGAGTGGAGACGACAACGACGACGAGACGTGTCTTGCCGGCGGGATGTTGATGATTGATCAATCACCGACGCCGGCCGCATGGGACGTTTGTGTGGGAGGTGGCGCGAAGGTTGCTTGAAGCGTGTTGCCCCGGCCCATTGACGAACCGAGGAGCACCGAGGAAGTTCTTGTGAACGGGAACGCTCAGTCCGACAGTAGAACACCACGCTTGCGAGATGGTGATCGCATGATGTAAACCGCGGCGTCGCATGGCAATGGCAGGCCGCGTTCGTCGGATTGCATCACGCCGCCCAGAAAGCATCAACATCGTCCGCTATTGGCCGATCTGGGCGCTCGGCCCCACAAGAAAAAGCGCAGTGGTATGGGGTTACATTCAAGCAACACGTACCATCATTTACTATCCTCATCGAATTTGACAAAATGCAGGGGACACGAAAGGTCGTGGCTCTTCATGACCCGCCAAAGGGATCCTGGAAGAAATGGCAACTGGGTCGCTCCGTGGCCCCGCACACGACATTCGACTGACTGTCTTCTCTCGCTTCACGTGCACCGGGTCCAACGTCCCGACATGAACTACGGAATCCTCCATAACCGCCGCCCAGCCAAGAGCACGGACGCGGACTTCCGCAACCCGCTGCTCAGCGATGTGCGCATGCGCGAGATGGCGCGGCAGATGGGGCTCGAGCCCAAGGACTTTGGCAAAGAGGCCATGGAGCTGTGGAAGACGCTCGACAAGATGGCCGAAAGCGACCCCACGGCGTACCAGAACTTCATCAGCGACCAGCTCAAAGACGGCCCTCCGCGCACCTCTGCCGACTCAGCCCCGACGCCTCTTAAAGCCTTCAACCCGCAGCCCGGATATGTGGTCAAGTGTACCATGATGGGGTCAGTCAAGCACCAAATGGTCGAGCTCAAGCTCTTCCTGAACCTGTGCTTCCACGAGATCATTGACCTGCCGAAAAACCCGAACTCTGACCGAGAGGTGCCACGCGACACGCGCGCCGTGCCCACGACGAGCAACCTCCAGATCCCGCTCGTGATCGGAGCGCTACGCGAGATCAAAGACTTCAATGGCGCGCCATGCCGCGCGATCGACGTGGTGTTCCATCCGTGGGTGCGTGAGCGGTGCGAATGGGATGCGAAGTTCAAGCGCGACATCATGAGCCTCGCGATCAGCTGGGTCCAGCACGACGCCAAGGTCACCCTCACTTCCCCTGTGGGCAAGTTCATCAAGAGCCTGTACAAAGGCGGCGTGACTGTAGGTAGCGAGATCATCACGGCACGTTTCCCAATCGAGCCAGAGCAGCAGCAGACGCGTACGCTTGATGTCAAGCTGTATGATGACGATAACCAGTCACCCGAGAGCAACTCGACGGTCGAGCTGAAGACAGAATGCCATGCGAAGCAGGAGCCAACACAGAAGTTAGCCATGGCGTCGCCTTCCGATCTGCTCAAGAAAATGAGCATGAACGCGGCTGATGAAGCGAACGGCGACTTCCTGATCGCCCCTGCCGGCCAGAACGCGGTATTTCAGCCAGTAGAGTCTCCACCGGAAGCGTCGACGCGGACGTCGGAGTCAGCCACGCCACAGAAGAAACTTATTGAAGTGATCGAGCCCAAACGTGACAATCAAGCCGAGAGAGCGAAGCCCAAGTCTGCAAAAAAGAGCACGGCAGTCAAGCGCGGCTTCTTGAACGCAGCCAAGAAGCCACTGTACCCAACCGGATCCAGTGAGGGTCGCCCGGCGTCCGCATATGTAAACCTGCTATCACGAAGCAAGGTTGTGGACCTGAGCTCAGTGGAGGCAGAGAAGAAGAAACAGCAAGATGAAACGCAACGCCAACGTGATGAGCTTGCCTCGCTGATCGGTATGGAGACTCCTAGCAAATCATCAACAAACCCCGCCGCGCCGAACCCACCAGCCGCGCAAGAGGAGCAAGATCACGGTGACTACGAATTCGAGCGGTTGTGCATGGAGGCTGACCCGGACCTCGCACCGTCAAATGCGCGAGTAGCAGATCCTCTCACGCAAGGAATCTTTGGGGAGCACCTGGACGAGTTTGCGAAATTCCTGTCATCCCAATCCTGATGAGGCGGACATATAAGCAGAATGCGTATTCAATTTGGTTACATAGGGCCGTGGTGCGCGTGCCGATTTCCCCATTGGCGTGATGGCTTCTCCATTACTGGCGCACATCTGGCTGGACGATGTTATGGATGCGCTGATATGTCATGAGAACGAATGCGTTCAGTTGGCGGAGGCTTGAGGCAGTTGACGGGAAGCTTTCCAGACGCTGCAGCAGAATCACAGTGTTGTACTTGACGCTCATCGACGGATGATAAATGCCCTGAGCGACCGCTTGGAGCCCTCCTCGCGAGGAGGGCAAGTAGCTCAAGAATTCTTGCAGCTCTTCTTCCGTCCGAAGCAGCGAAGCCAAGTCCGCGTATACCTTCTCGACCTGGCTGTCGTCCGGGATGACCATGTCACCTTGTAAGCAACGCAAATGTTTCTTCAGGTCAACTCCTGCTTTCCCTACGTAAAAAACAAAAGAGCACGAACCAACATAGCGAAGCATCACACGGTTAACGAAACCAATCCAGCATCGGTAAAGGGCCTCATGAGATCCTGCAGACATAGCGTGAAAAGGATATGTTGAACGCGTCCGTGTGTGACTTGTGATTCTGGCGCGCATCCATGAATGACTTGTAGTTGTCCGTTCGAGCCCATCTCGTGATGCGCTTGTTGTTGACTGCCGTCTTACGCGCCAGTGCTTCAGCGTCCATGTAGTTTGCTTCCCCTGCCGCCAGATCAACTACGCTCTGCCAGAAGCAACATCATCGAATCTCAGCAAGAGTTCACGAGGACTAGCTGCAGCTCCAGCTATCGTATCATCTCACCTGCAGCGTGTACTCCTCAAACTGGCAGCGCACCCACTCTTCACTGTAACCTGCGTGGATTCCATCGAGCACCTTCAAAATCGAGGTGAGTATCATAAGCCCGAAATATTGAGAAGCCACCTCTCCGTCAACCACGCACCTCTTGAACGAAAGCCTTGTCAGCTGCCTCGTATTCATCTCGCTCCGGCGGCGTCGACACGAGCACTTCACTCGTTGAGATGTCGCACAGGACATCCCACCAGTCTTTCTTCGACTTGAACATCGGGTTCGTCACACCCGCAATGTACCCGAGCGTGGACAAAAAGCTCAGGTCTGTCAAGTTCGCGTAAGGATACTGGCGCTGAATCAATCCGGAAAGTGGAGGGCACACAAGAGAGCTCATCGCAAGCACGTAGTTGCATACGTCCCCAGCCGGCTGGTTGTAGCCGAGCACCAGCACGCGCTGGCCCGTGAGCACTGCATTGTACAACACCATGCTCTGCTCCCCAAATTTGAGCAGCAGACGACGCAATAATCCTTCGTCAAATTGGTCCTCCGTGCTGCACAGCTTGAACTTGAGCGGGATCTTCTGGTCGCCCCAGAGAGCATTCGTGTTGAAGTACAGCGATTCCTCCTGGGCCTTCTGCTCCACGAGCGATGTCGATCCGCTGATCTCGATCTGCGTCTTCATGAGACGGCGCTCAACGTCTGTGATATTGCGCGCGCCGCCGCTGTCGACTGCGTTGACGACATTGTAGAGCTCTTCCAGCACGCGCTTCGTCTCGTCGTCGTCTTTCGCGGCCGTGAGCTTGCCCACCGCGACTTCCAGCACACTCTTAAACGCGAACGAAAACTGCCGCCACACCAATCCCCCCATGCACAAAAAGGCATGTCAAACAACACACAGGAAAGACCCTTCCATCGTGCTCTTATCCGCACCTTGTGGCGTGAGCACAGTGCGACGGCCTTGACGCGCGCGCCGCGCCGAACCGTCGCGTCGTGGTGCGTGCGCACGACGCTGAAGCAGTACATGAACTCCTGCAGCGGGTCCACTGCCTGGTTCTCCGCTGGCTCGACTGCCGTACTTGTCTCTCCGTCCGCCGCCGTCGCCGTTGTCGTCGCCGCCGCGGGCTGTTTCTTCTCGCGGTTGAGGAAGAAGATGGTAAAGTCCTGCTGGCGGTTGTGGACGCCCTCGGGCAGCATCGCGTCCGCGAAAAACTCGGGCGAGTAGTGCGCGATTGCGCGCGGGTAGCTCTCGCGCAGCGTGCTGCCCTTGTCGATGTCGAACTCGGCGTAGAGCACGACGTCCACCTGCTTCTCCGCCATACTCGCCGCTAACTTCGATCTTTTCCTTACAAAAACTGGGGCGCCATGGCAACTTCACCTTACCTGTTCAAATCGATCCATCCGGTTTTAGAGGGGTCAGGATCACTATGGACGGGGGTTGTCTACTAAATACGGTTCAGAGCGGTCCGGGACCGCCTGGGGGAACCGCGGCGCGGTGTCTGCGGCTCTCCGGCGGTGCATGAAGAGCTCAGCTCAACGGCGTCACCTGACCGAAGAATCGCCCGATCGAAAATGCTGTCGGGACTGGGCCGCTTCGCGCGCTACTACATCGACCGCGAGCCGATGGTCGTGCTCTCGACGACCATCGGCGCCGTCGCTGTCGCGCTGCCGCTCGTGGTCGTGCCCATGCGCCGCTCCATGGGCCTGCCGACCGACCAGTACGACGGCCCGATCGTGCCGGAGGCCTTCAAGAAGTCGCGCGGCTACCTCGCGGAGCAGCAGTAAAGCCGACTCAAGCGGAGCGCGACGACTGAACCAATGAAATCCATCGACTACTACTGCATTGCGACCTTGTGGGGGCGACATGGCGAAGGTAGGACAGCGCGCGGACTTTCTCAGGCTCACGCCGAAGGCGGTGGAGATGTCCCCCCACGACCCCGATGTGACTGACCGAGAGACTGTGTGCCACTTGCTGTGCGTCAATAGATCGAGCGTTGATACATCCAACCATCGACTTGCTGCGTTCGGAGAAATATACAATCTTTCCCTCCACGTTCCCGCCCCAACGCATCAGCCAGCTTGAACTCCTTTCTGTGTTTCCATGTCGCTGTCCCTACGACGCGATCCTAGGTGGCAACTCCTCCACTCCACCGACCGTCTCGTCCCCGGATGGCTCGGCCTCGTCGGAAATGCGTGCCTCGGTTGGTCCACACGACGCGCGCGCTGCCTCGGCGCGGTCTTCGCCGTACAGTGCACCGTACTGGACCCAAAACCGCGTCGCCCCAAACAGCGCCGGGGCACTGAAGCTCTCGTCGAACAGTCGCGTGACCACCTCAAAGCTGTCAATCGAGCACACGACGCTCGCGAAGCGGTACAGCTCCAAGTCCCGCGCGTGAGGCGCCAACAGGTCAAGCACGCGCTGCTGGAGTGGCTTTGTGAAGTGCGCGACCTTCGCAAGAAACTGCAAGAAGCGAAGGGCCTGCGAGCCTGTCAGCAGGGAGAGCGCCCTCGAGGCGATAGATGCTGAGGAATGATGCTGTCGAACGCCGGATGGCATCGTTGCGGTAGAGGCAGTGCTGAGTTCATCGCCTGCTGGCGGCCGCGTAATGCGATCAAGGAACTGTGCGGCCTCGACCGTGACGCTCTCAGCCGTGTCTAGACAGCTCCAGCAGATCGAGTTGAACGCCTCGCCGTACGAGGCATTGGCGTAGCTGCGCATCATCTTGTCTGCGAGCTGCGACTTCTCCGTGACGCTCGCGATCGGCAGCACGGACGGCAGCGCGTGGCGCAAGTACTCGTCGTCCACTTTCCCCATGAGTACCACGTGGAGCAACTCGCTGGGCGGCACAGTCACGACGCTGTCGTTGGCGATGTTTAGACACCGTAACGCCAGCAGCGACTCGAACTCCTCCAGCTCCTGCGCGATCTCGTCGCGCAATGGATACACGTTACGCCGGCCGTGCAGTTCGTTGACGCCACGTGCGAATCGATCAAATGCTAGCTCAGTTTGCGCGATGGCTGCCTTTCCGAGGCGGTGGAGAAGGCACAAATTCAGTGCCTCGAAGAGCGGCTCGGGGTCCAAGCCCCAGTCCTTGACCGCCACCGTGAGCTTGTCCAACGCGTACTGAACGAGCTGATCGACAGAGAATGCGTCAAACAGGAGCGCTTGCTGCTTGCGAGAACGAATCGAGTCTTCCCAAATGGCGCGGCACTTGTCAAGGCTGTGGAAGCTGAGTCGCAGTAGGTTGCGGTAGTCCAGTGCCACCAAATGAGCCGCGCGTTGGCCTGCCGCCTTCCGCGTGAGTCGCAACGACGCGATGCGGTTTCGGTTCGCGCGCTGAAATGGCGGGCTGACCTTCAGCAGCCATCGCGGCGGCGTGTTCTCGTCGGCCTCGGGTGGCACTGCACGACTCAGCTTCTTCGCAGTGACGATCATCTGGGCAGCCTTAGTCGGGGACTGTTCGCTCGCGGCGATGCGACGGACACTGGACGAGAGCCCGTAAGTGTCATCGTACTGCATCCGCAACGCAGTCAGTAGGGCCGCATGGATCTCTCCACTTCCAAAGAGTCGAGGCGGCGGCACCTTGGCCTCTGCTTTCTTTGGCAGTTGCTGCGCGTGGCGACTCGTGATTAAGATGGCAGCAACTGCATCGCCCAAAGTCGGAGTGCACCCGACAACGACACTATACTCGTTGATGATGCTCTGGACAAGCTCCGGGGAGATGCGGAATGGCGTTGGGATCCCATGGTCGGCGACGTATCCGTGCAAGACCTGCATGAGGAACGTCTGGCGGCGACGCTCCGTCTCGCGCGAGATGTCCATTGCGCGGTGGCGCGGATCCTCCACACTGGCCGTCGAGTGGTGCAGGCTCGAGCGGAAGCCGTAAAACAAGTACTTTTCTCGCTCGATGCGCATCTCGCAGTACCGTCGCCGAGCAACAATGCCACGCTGTAGAGCCTGGATGAGTCGCACTGCGCGTAGCCGTGTGTTGCGCTTCGCGACGTAGTCCCGCCTCTGGTAGCTCATTCGGTACGCAGACTGCACTTTGCTGGCGTAGTAATCGTCAAAGCCGCCGGAGTACTTGGCGTGGTGCAGCTCGAAGCGACACTCGACAGCGATAAAATCGGCAATCATGTCCTCCACAATGGACCGCACGGCGATGTCCTCGAGCTTGGCTTGCTTTGCGGTCTCGATGCGCTTGCGCACTGCGTCGCTCAATTCCGGCGAACTGAGCTCATCGCCCTGCACATAACTGGCTACGTACAAGTCTACAGCCTGTCTCCGCTGCACCCAGCGCAGAGCCGCGGCCGCCGCGTCTTCCCAGTACGCCTGTGCCAGAAACGCGATATCTGCGAGTTGCTCGCTGCCTCGCACGAGAATCTGGATCTCCGGAGTCGCGTAAGTCAGCCCCTGTGCCTCATATTCGGCGATGGTACGAAGAAGTCCTCGGTCGGTGGTGGGTTCGGTGACCATATCTAGGGAGCCGTTGCCGCCGTCGGCCCGTCCAGTACCAGCACGCGCAGCGGTCGCTGCGCGGCTGCCAGTTCGAAACGGGAGATCGGACGCCGAGTTGGTCGACTCAGCGACATGAAGACCGCTCTTCAAGGCGAGTCGCACAGCCTTGCTTTGGGCGACAGCTCGCTGGAGAAATTCCTGGTCGCGCAGCAAAGCACCAAGGCGCACGTTGGTCATTTCTTCGGACGAAGGTGAACCAATTTCTTTCTCCGTCTCATTCGGTGGCGTCAGGTATCCCAGCGAGGTCGCAATCGTCTTAAGCTCGTGACGCTTAAGGACGACTTCGGTCAGAGACGACTCCGCGGCTGTCGATACGTCGCGGGCATGGACGAGCAGCGCCTCCGAATCACTACCCTCCTCTCCGAGGAAATAGATTGACACGCTTACAGTTTGCGCTTGATCCGGAGTCTCTGCTTGGGTCAAGGGCGCAACCGCCTTGAGCTGGACCTCTCCCGAGAACACGCACGCGGCCTCCATCGCGAAGATGTCCTGGACGCGCAAGAACCACACGCCGTGCGCATCTCGCTCGACGCGCGAGAGCAGCCATCGCGCCCACTTGGGTGTCATGACGGCCACGTCGGGGCGCGTCTTCGCCGACAGCAGCAGATCTGACTCGGAGATCGCGAGCTTCTCTTCGACGAGCGCACTTGGTGACGACGAGTCCTGCAGTTGGATCGAGATGTGAGCCTTGCCGTCGGATCCCAGCAGCACACGCATCTCGAACGAGTCGGTTTCGCCATCCGCACCCTCCCGTCGGGGTAGCGTCCTCGAGTCTCGCCAAAGCAGCTTGTAGCAAACTGTCGAGGCAGCGAGTCGAGGCGGCGGTGGCAACTTCTCGGCACTCGGCTCCGTCGGCGCCTGCATCACCGACGGTTTGCGCGCAAGCCATTTCATTTTCGATCCTCGCTTCTCCAGAAACGGCGCGTGGAGCGACGATCCGGCCAGCCCCACCACCAAGCTGCCGGTGGCTGTGCTCGGATCCCCAACGTCGTTCCCAGCAAGCACAGACGGCTGGTCATCCAGTGCGGGGGTTGGTGTACTAACCGAAGCAGGGGCAGGCGTGCCTGGGTTGTCCATCGTCGGGTCTGCACTGCGCACGGCGCTGGTTTCCGCCTCCTCCTTGGGATCGCCAACGTCGAGGCGGCTTGGCCCCGCAGACGACGGTGGTGAAGGCGTCTTGAAACGCACGCACGTCACATCGTCTCGTTCCGTGTCCGTGTACCCACTCCCAGAGCTTCCGATTGCTCGCTCCGTGGCAGGAGCGCTGTCACTCTGGCCGTGGTCTCCCTTCACGCGAGCGCGGTCCCGCTTCGTGCGCGGCGTCTCCCGTTTCGACGATGGTGGCGCCGGACTGCGCGGCGGGCTGGACAGCAATTCCGCCACCTCGGTCGCGGTCACGGGCGTCGTGGCGCGTCGAGCGGTGAGCACTGGCCGAGAATGCTGCTTCTGGCTATGCGCCGTGCTGTTATCGTCGTCGCCGTTGCCGCCATTTGCATGCCTGCAGGCATCAGGTGTGGCGTCGCTGTCCGCCACACGCGGTCCCTGGCGGCTGGCCTCTCGTGTTACGAGAATCCGCCGCGCAACGTCGGCCTCTTCCTCACGCCGTTGCTCGAATAGCGGCCGAATGGCCATACGCTGGCGCACGCCCTGGCTGTACCGGAAGAGATCCTGGTCCGTGCGTGACGCAGTCGCGGCGGCGGCGGCCGGAAGCGGCGGCGGTGGCTGCGGCCGCAGCACACGCGGCGAAAGCTTGAGCGACGCCGTCGGCGAGAGCGGCAGCGTGGCCTGGGGTGCGGCGGCCTCTGTCGTAGAGCGGGGCGACGCGGCGGAAGCCGTAACCATGCTTGCCGTTTGGTTTGTTAGCACGGGCTCAAACTGGTGGATCGCCGGCAGCGCGTACAGTTGGCGCAGCACGTTGGGCCGCGGCTTCTTCTTGGGCGACGCCGCCGGGGCGCCGCTGTCCGCGGCGTGGAGATGATGGCGCGGGCTTGGGTACATTATGGCGGCTATCCCTCTTATCTATGGGTGCATATCCCGTGCGCGAATCGAAGGGCAGCAAGCCGTCAAGAGACGAGCAGGCGCGCCGCGTCACAAAGGTGGAGGCCTATAATTACCGGCCGATTCGGGGAACGTGGCCTCTCTCGCGGTGAAGATATGGGAACGACCGTTGCTGCGCTTTGGTTGCTATGGCCGCGTCCATGGACTCGTAGAAGGGAAGCGTCTTCGTTGAGATCTTTCCTCGTGTGACGAGGGCAGGAAGAGAGATAGACAGAGCGATCACCTCGTCGCCATGTTCACACCGGTCGTTGAAGTTTCCGTGTCCGGATCTGTCGAGAATGCCGAATTTCGACAAGTTGAACTGTCGAGAATGTACCTTTTTCGACGGATGGGCGTCGGTTTTCGGGTCATTTTCGACACGGGGCACCGAGCAAAGAGCCGTGCCGAGTCGGAGATAATAAGAGAGCGAGAGCGACGATGAGCGCGTCCAAGCCGCAGTACGTGCCCACGGAGGTGCGCGATGCGTGGTTCCACAAGCTGCGCATGCAGACCGCGAACAAGATGTGCTTCGACTGCAACAAGCGCAACCCGACGTGGGCGACCGTGAGCTACGGCGTGTTCATCTGCCTGGACTGCTCCGGGTACCACCGCCGCCTCGGCGTGCACTTGTCGTTCGTGCGCTCGATCGACATGGACGAGTGGACCGAGGAGCAGCTCAAGCTCATGTACGAGGGCGGTAACGCTGAGGCACGCAAGTTCTTCAAGCAGTACGGCGTCCACGAGATCACAAGCGTGCGTTTCCTTCTCCTGTTGTGGATCGGATATGCGTGGGTGACGGTGGGCCTTACGTTGAACTGCGTATCTAAAGATTGAGGCCAAGTACAACACGAAGGGTGCGCAACTGTACAAGACGGCGCTTGCGAAGAAGGCCAAAGCTAGCACCGTGCAAGTGCAAGCGGGCGACGCCACCGAGGTACGTAGACAACATGCCCAACTACAGAAGCGCTCTCCGTGGAGATTGAGTTCTTACAGCAGTGCGCGTGTGGTTCTTGATGCGTAGGAGGCGAAGGATGAGTCGCTGGACGGACTCGAAGAGCTCGTGAAGAACGTTTCCGTGGAGAGCGGCGACAGCCGCACGACGTCGTGCGGTCATTTGCAGCGGGAAGTGGCGACAGCGCCGTCCTCCGGCTTAGCGACATCCGTGACGGCTCCTCCGGCGCCCGCGCAGGGCACGCTCGAAGTGAACCGCCCTGTTGTGCTTCTTGGCGCTCAGGCACAGCAGTCGGCGACGGCATCGGCCAAGCTGCAGTCTCGTGTCAAGGTTTGCCTCATCGGAAACTGCAGATGCGTGTGGAGTGGTCTGATCATTATTAACTTGCGAATTATCAGAAAAATTCGGCGCTCTCGACCAGCAGAGTCACCAAGCTCTCAACTGGTGCTGACTTTGACTTCGACGACATCCCGTTTGAGGTGCGTGGCTTGCTATCCAAGAACGGGAACATGCAATAGTGCGGACTTGTGTCTCACAAATGCTCTACAGAACCCGAAGGCTCCGGCCTCTGTGGTGGCGGACGTCGAGGCAGAGAAGAAGCAGATTGAAGATGATGAGGCTCTGGCTCGTGCGCTGCAGGAAAGGGAGGAGTAAGCGACGTGTTGTTTACGAGTGCCACGCTTGCACATCGTTATACTGATCTTGTGTGCTTGTGATAGGGACAACTTCTCCTCGTCGTCCCAGTCTTACTCGTACAATGCTCCGAAGGCAACTTCTGCTGCGGCTGCTGCCCCGTCGTCCGCTACGCTCGACAAGTACAAGAACTCCAAGTCGATCTCCTCGGACAACTTTTTCGGTAGCGAGTCGCAGGAAGTGGACCGCAGCCGCCTGAACCAGCTCCAGGGTGCGCGCTCGATCTCGAGCGATGCGTACTATGGCACCTCGCGCGGCCGTGCTTCCTCCGGCGAACGTACGTTTGCGTTGCTGCTCCCCGACGAGGCTACTATGGTGGACACTGATAGGTTGATTCGTTTCGTGCAGAACTCGCCGATGACGCGGCCTATCAGATGCAGCAGCTCAAGTCCAAGGTGGCTGACAAGGCCGGTCAGGTGAGCTATGAGTCTTTCTTTTCAGTGTGGAGCTCCATGTGGTGAGGCTCTTCTTTATTTCCATTAGCTCAAGCAGATGACCTCGGGCTTTTTCAACGACCTGCAGTCGCGTTACGGTTGAAGTGGGTCTGGTGGCGTACCGTAGTACCTGCGTTGTTGAATACAGACTGCTCGACGGTATCCACGTGGCAAGCTCCAGTTGTGTCGTTTCCGGGTCGAATACCTGCATAATCTTGTGATGGACCTCTGAATCCAACCCCAATAGGGTGATTCAGTATTCATAAAACCCTCCATAACATATGCACCACATCGGCAGATCCCAAGCGCGCTCGGGCAGTTCCTCTACCATCCACAGGTTTTCACGCAAGCGCGCTTGGAAATTCCCTGCATTGCGGCATAATTTTGGCGAGGTGGTGCTCCTGGAACGTCAGCGTTGTCGGTTGCTATTCTCGAATATTGGATCTTGACCACCTCGAAGCAAGCATGTTCATGGGAAAGCGCGTGCTGTTGCTCGCCCTCGTGGCGCTCGTCGTCGGCACCTCGTCTACGGTTAGCGCGGAGGGTGACTGCGAAGGTACGCGCAGAAAAGCGGTCTTTTGATGGCGCATGCGCGCGTTGCTATGGAGCTAACCACGTGCCGGCTCGCGTAGTGTGCGTCAAGGTGGTTGATGACGTCAAGGCCACGTACGCCAAGTTGGCCGAGGAGAAGGGCAAGAAGACGCTCGCTGTGGCGGAGGCGGCTGTCGACAAGCACTGCTCCAAGAAGCTGAGCTCCAAGGACAACAAGCTGGTGCGTGCCCGTTTGTGTCTCTTGGCTTCGGATCGTTGGAGGTGGTGCCGTTGACGGTGCTGGTTTTATGATGTTGTAGTGCTACTCGCTGCTGCCGCTTAAGAAGGATGTCGCGCGTCAAGTCAACTTTGGCAAGGACAGCTTCAAGATCTGCAAGCAGCTGGAGAAGAAGAACCCGGACTTCTGCTCCATGCGCTACCGTACGTGTTGCTCCTGGCTCTCGGACTCCTTTGAGTATGATCCCGATAAACTGATTGCACATTGTTTGAATCCCTAGCCGTCAAGACGGACGCGACGACCGACTACACGAAGCTGCGCGTCAAGCAGCTCAAGAAGATCCTGAGCGACCGTAATGTCGAGTGCGTTGGCTGCGTTGAGAAGGACGACTACATCAAGAAGATCAAGGAGACGGAGCACCACCAGGAGCTTTAAGCCGTTCTCGAGCTGATGAACGTGCATAATATAACATTGAGGCACACTCACTGAGTGTGCGCAACGAGAAATCACGGGTCTGCAGAGCTCGAACGCATCCATTGAAGCGCATTTGGAGACGAAAAAAGTTTGGATTTCGTGGAAGTAATATGCTAGTTGGTCCTAGTGGCGCGCATGACGTTGTGAGCGTGGGAACACATTGAGCGATAGACTGGTTCGGTCTCAAATCGCTTTGTCCACTCGGTAACATGAGTCATGGCGTTTACAGACCCAACTGGGCCGTGCGCAGGATCTGGATCACGGACGAGCCGACAAGGACGAAGACGAAGAAACCCAAGAGCCACGGGCCGACCGAGGATCCGGTCGACTCCTTCTGCGAATCGCGCGTCCCACACACACATCGGCACTGTTAGTACCAATACTTGAGTGTAAAATGCTGATGCCCGGCATCTCACCTCCTTGGGCTGCGAGACAAGGCCACGCTTGGTGATGTTGGACAAGTGCTTCTCCGAGCGTAGGCGCATCTTCGCGGGGGCGGCCTGCATTCACATTCGCACCGCACTCATTAAAGTTAGCCATATCTAGCCGCACGGGTCTAGTCTCTATCCAACGCCCCAGTCTCGCACCATGTTTGCAGACGGAGAGACAGGAAGAGCGCGGTGGGCGGCGAGGTGTTCAATGCCTTCGAGATGGCGCTGGAAATGGCGAGGTTGTTGCCTCGTCGAACTCCCTTTCGCTTCTACAGTCACATATCTGCTTTTAATTGGTCCAAATTTCGCCGTTTGTACTGACAATTGGTCTAAATTAATAATGACCAATGAGATCTATCGAACCATAGACACGTGGCCGCTCGTTGTCAAAAAGGTCGAAACATTCGGGGCAAAAACTGGAAAGAACGCGTAGCAGCTATATAACTTGCTCTTAACTTGATTCGTTATCAACCTATACTATCCAGTTTTACGCCGTTATGAACGAAGTGGGCCACTTCGATGTTGACGGATGGAATGAACCCATCTTCGGACTGCGTGTTGAATGTAGGGCTCAGAATGCGCGACAGGGAGATTCGAGGCATGTCCAAGTTGGAGACGCCAGAAGTCCAAAAGCTCCAACGCCAAAGGTTTCCAACAGATCAGAACGCAAAGCTTCGGTATATGTAAATGAAAGTGTTTCAAGCAGCTCCCGCCGAGCTAGCCATCTCGGGGGAAGGTTCCGGTACAAACACGGGGAAGATCAGACGGGAATGCTTCGGCGCCAGCACCGATCGAGTAATCGCACGCCGCTTCCGTTCTCTCTTCGCCGCCTTCGCCCCCGTATTCGCGTAAAAAATCTACCTGGTTCGGACGCTCCGAGTGCCTCGCGCACCAACGCTTTAGTGGTACTTGGCGATCTCGCTGGCGAGCTTGTTCTCGAGCACCATGTGGTTCTCGGCCGGGAGACCGATGCAGGCGCGGAAGAGGTTGATCACGCTCTC
>JAMFLL010000743.1:0-27035 GCA_027475725.1 Pythium rhizo-oryzae | reverse complement strand
GAGAGCGTGATCAACCTCTTCCGCGCCTGCATCGGTCTCCCGGCCGAGAACCACATGGTGCTCGAGAACAAGCTCGCCAGCGAGATCGCCAAGTACCACCACTAAAGCGTTGGTGTGCGCGGCACTCGGACCAGGTAGATTTTTTACGCGAGTACGGGCGCGAAGACGGCGAAGAGAGAGAGAGAGAGAGAGAGGAAGCGGCGTGCGATTACTGAATCAGTGTCCGTGCCCGACCCATTCCGGTCTGACCTTCTCCGTGTTTGCACCGGAACCTTCCCCCGAGATGGCTAGCTCGGCGGGAGCTGCTTGAAACACTTTCATTTACATATACTGAAGCTTTGCGTTCTGTTCCCCTACGTCTCTGCGTTCGTTGGCACTATATAGCTCTTGGATTCTTGGCATCTCCAACGTGGAGATGACTATGAATCTCCCCTTCGTGCATTCTGAGCCCTACATTCAACACGCGGTCCAAGGATGGGTTCACTTCGTCAACATCGAAGTGGCGCACTTCGTTCGTAGCGGTGCGAAGAATTGAAGAGTTTCAGTTAATAACACGATATATTGTGAGCATGTTAGAGATAAGCACAGCACAGCGTTCTTTCCAGTTTTTGCCCGAATGTTTCGACCTTTTTTTGACTGCGAGCGGCCACGTGTCTGGAAATAGACGGGTTTCATTGGTCATTATCTATTTGGACCAATGGGAATAAATAATGAATAGTTTTAACCAATGAAAAGGAGATATGTGACGGTGGAAGCGAAAAGGAGTTCGACAAGGCAACAACCCTTTGGCATTCCAACTCCACCTCGGCGCATTGAACTCCTCGCCGCTCGCCGCTCCCTTCCTCTCCATCTCTCTCTACACCTCTGCAAATATGGTGCGTCCGAGGATCACTGACTGATCGCCAGATGAAGGGTACCCCTACATCGTGGAAATGCTCACTTCTGTGAGTGTTGTGCACATACTCAGGCTGCCCCCGCGAAGATGCGTCTGCGCTCGGAGAAGCACCTGGCCAACATCACCAAGCGTGGTCTTGTCTCGCAACCCAAGGAGGTGAGCAATCGAGCGCCAATGTTTCACGCGCTAGGCATCAGCACTAACGGAGCGTATGTGTCTGTGATGTGCGCCTTGTAGAAGGAGTCGATCGGATCCTCTGTCGGCCCGTGGCTCTTGGGCTTCTTCGTGTTCGTGCTAGTCGGCTCGTCGGTGATCCAGATCCTGCGCACGGCCCAGTTGGGTCTGTAAATGCCACGACACATGTAATCAAGTGGGCACAAGCGATTTCTGTACGCCGCTCAATCTTCCCCGACGCCCACACCGTCATGCGCACTACTAGGACCATCTAGCATATTATTTCCACGAAATCCATTGTCTTTTCGTCTCCACATCCGCTTAGATGGATACGATATCGTTCTGTAGGCAGATGATTCTCCGTTGCGCACACTCGATGAATGTGCGTCATTGTTATATTATGCACGTTCTTCTGCTCGTGAACGGCTTAGAGCTCCTGGTGGTGCTCCGTCTCCTTGATCCTCTTGATGTAGTCGTCCTTCTCGACGCAGCCAACGCACTCGACGTTGCGGTCGCTCAGGATCTTCTTCAGCTGCTTGACGCGCAGTTTCGTGTAGTCGGTCGTCGCGTCCGTCTTGACGGCTGCGTATTTAAACAATGCAAGGTCAGGTCGTCGGGCTCATCCACAAAGAAGTCAAACTACAAAACGCACGGTAGCGCATGGAGCAGAAGTCCGGGTTCTTCTTCTCCAGCTGCTTGCAGATCTTGAAGCTGTCCTTGCCAAAGTTGACCTGGCGCGCGACATCCTTCTTGAGCGGCAGCAGCGAGTAGCACTAAAACAAACACCAGCGCCGTCAGCGGCGCCGTCGACCAGCGACCCGAAACCACGAGGACACGTACGAGCTTGTTGTCCTTGGTGCTCAGATTCTTCTTCGAGCAGTGCTTGTCGACAGCCGTCTCCGCAACCGCGAGCGTCTTCTTGCCCTTCTCCTCGGCCACCTTGGCGTACGTGGCCTTGACGTCATCGATCACCTTGACGCATACTACGGAAACCGGTGCATGGTTAGCTCCATATCGACGCGCACAGGCACCTCAGATAGACCGCCAATCCACGCGTACCTTCGCAGTCACCCTCGGCGCTAACGGTGGACGAGGTGCCGACGACGAGCGCCACGAGGGCGAGCAGCAGCACGCGCTTTCCCATGAACATGTTTGCTTCGAGGAGGTCAAGATCCAATATTCGAGAATAGCAACCGCCAACGCTGACGTTCCAGCGGCACCACCTCTCCAAATTATGCCACAACGCAGGGAATTTCCAAGCGCGCTTACGAGAAACCTGGAGGATGATACGGGAATAGTCCAAGCCCGCTTGGAAACTGCAGATGCGTTGCATACGTTATGGAGGGTTTCTGGAATATCGAATTGGTCATAAAGGGGTTGGATTCAGAGGTTCATCATTATATTACGCAGGTATTCGACCGGAAACGACACTACTGGAGCTTGCCACGTGGATACCGTCGAGCAGTCTGTATTCAACAACGCGGGTACTACGGTACACACAAGGTCCACTTCAACCGTAACGCGACTGCAGGTCGTTGAAAAAGCCCGAGGTCATCTGCTTGAGCTAATGGAGATAAAGAAGAGCTTCACCACATGGAGCTCCACACAGATAAGAAAGATTCATAGCTCACCTGCCCGGCCTTGTCAGCCACCTTGGACTTGAGCTGCTGCATCTGGTAGGCGGCGTCATCAGCAAATTCTGCAAACAAGAAACCAAACCATGAGTATCCGCGACAGTTCGTTTTTCTCGGGGAGCAGCCACCCAAACATACGCTCGCCCGAGGAAGCACGGCCGCGCGAGTTGCCATAGTACGCATCGCTTGAGATCGAGCGCGCGCCCTGGAGCTGGTTCAGGCGGCTGCGGTCCACTTCCTGGGATTCGCTGCCGAAAAAGTTGTCCGAGGAGATCGACTTGGAGTTCTTGTACTTGTCCAACGTAGCAGACGAAGGGGCGGCAGCCGCAGCAGGAATTGGCGCCGGGGCGTTGTACGAGTAAGACTGGGACGACGATGAGAAGGTGTCCCTATCAAACTCACGCAAGATCAGTACAACGCATGCACCAGGCGGTGCTTGTGAAAGGAATGTCGCTCACTCCTCCGTTTCCTGCAGCGCACGCGCCAAAGCCTCATCGTCTTCAATCTGCTTCTTTTCAGCTTCGACGTCCGCCACCACTGACGCTGGAGCCTTCGGGTTCTGGGGATTATTTGTTGAATGTTAAGTGCACATGCGAATATGTTTCCATTCTTCGATCACGAACGACGCACCTCAAACGGGATGTCGTCAAAGTCGAAGTCAGCGCCAGTTGAGAGCTTGGTGACTCTACTCGTCGAGAGCGCCGAGTTTTTCTGATCACACATTCCCAGTCAGTTATCCAGCTGCTCTTACTCACATCCGCAGTTTCTCCTCGGGCAAACCTTCACACGAGACTGCAGTTTTGCCGATGCCGCCACCGACTGCTGCGCCTGAGCGCCAAGCAGCACAACGGGGCGGTTCACTTCCAGCGTGCCCTGCGCGGGTGTCGGTGGCGCCGAGACGGAGGTCGCTAAACCAGAGGACGGCGCGGCCGCCACTTCACGTTGCAAGTGACCGCACGACGTCGTGCGGCTGTCGCTGCTCTCAACGGAAACGTTCTTCACGAGCTCTTCGAGTCCGTCCACAGACTCATCCTTGGCCTCCTAAATACCGAGAATCACACGCGTATTCCTGTAAGAACTCAATCCCCAGAGAGCGCTCCCGTCGAATTCGTACCTCGGTGGCATCAGTCGCCTGCACTTGCACGGTGCTGGCTTTGGCCTTCTTCGCGAGCGCCGTCTTGTACAGCTGCGCGCCCTTGGTGTTGTACTTGGCCTCAATCTAGAGATACGAAGCTCAGCGTAAGACCCCGTGAACACCTCGTAACTCCCGCCCGCCTATCATATCCACAACACGCACGCTCGTGATCTCGTGGACGCCGTACTGCTTGAAGAACTTGCGCGCCTCGGCGTTGCCGCCCTCGTACATGAGCTTGAGCTGCTCCTCGGTCCACTCGTCCATGTCGATGGAGCGCACGAACGATAAGTGCACGCCGAGGCGGCGGTGGTACCCGGAGCAGTCCAGGCAGATGAACACGCCGTAGCTCACGGTCGCCCACGTCGGGTTGCGCTTGTTGCAGTCGAAGCACATCTTGTTCGCGGTCTGCATGCGCAGCTTGTGGAACCACGCATCGCGCACCTCCGTTGGCACGTACTGCGGCTTGGACGCGCTCATACTCGCTCGCTCGGACGCTTCTTACTCGGCACGGCTCTTTGCTCGGTGCCCCGTGTCGAAATGACCCGAAAACCGACGCCCATCTGTCCAAAATGGTAGAATTTCGACAGTTCAACTTGTCGAAATATGGCATTCTCGACCGACCGGGAGCGGAAACTTCAACGACTGCCGTCGATAGAGATGGCGGCGAGCAGGCCGAACTCCCTCTCTCTCTCTCTCCTTCAGCGCGCTCTCCCCCTGGCTTGGCACCATGAAGCACCCTGCAACGTCGCTACGCGTGTCTTCTTTGAATCCATGGAGGTGGCCAGAGTAAGCAAAGCGCAGCAACACGCTTGCCCAACATTAAAGGCCCACATGCCCCTGTGCCGAGGAGGGTAATTATAGGCCTTGCCTTCCGATCCCCGTGACGCGGGCGTCTCTTGACGGCTCGTTTCCCTTCGATCCGCACACAGGGATATGCGTACAGAGAGGAGCGACATCCACCACAATGTATCCGAGTCCGCGTAATCATCTCCACGCACAATCGGACTGCGGCGCGCCGGCGGCGTCGCCCAAGAAGAAGCCGCGGCCCAACGTGCTGCGTCAACTCTACGCGCTGCCGGCGATCCACCAGTTCGAGCCGGTGCTGACGAACCAAACGACGGCCATTTCCCCCACCGCCGCATCGCCCCGCTCTACGGCCGAGGCCGCCGCACTGGCCTCGCTGCCGCTGTCGCCGACCGCGCCGCTCAAGCTCTCGCCGCGCGTGCTCCGGCCGCAGCCGCCGCCACCGCTTCCGGCCGCGGCCGCTGCGACTGCGTCTCGTACCGACCAG
This sequence comes from Pythium rhizo-oryzae, assembly GCA_027475725.1. Taxonomy (NCBI): domain Eukaryota; phylum Oomycota; class Peronosporomycetes; order Pythiales; family Pythiaceae; genus Pythium; species Pythium rhizo-oryzae. Next base: position 21,906 of record JAMFLL010000743.1, on the reverse strand, counting down.
GATCTCTTCCGGTACAGCCAGGGCGTGCGCCAGCGCATGGCCATCCGGCCGCTGTTCGAGCAGCGGCGCGAAGAGGAAGCCGACGTCGCGCGGCGCATTCTCGTGACCCGAGAGGCCAGCCGCCAGGGGCCGCGTGTGGGCGATGGGGACGCCACGGCTGATGCGTCTGGCCACGAAGGTGGTGCCAACGGTGATGACGACAGCAGCGGGGCGCCGAGTCGCAAGCAGCATTCTCGGTCGGCGCTGACTGCGTCCCGACGCGCCACGACACCAGTCACCGCGACCGAGGTGGCGGAATTGCTGTCCAGCCCGCCGCGCAGTCCGGCGCCGCCGCCATCATCGAAACGGGAGACGCCACGCGCCAAACGGGACCGCGCTCGCGCGAAGAGAGACCATGAAGGGAGCAACAGCGCTCCTCCCACGGAGCGAGCGAGCGGAAGCGCGGAGGGTGGACGCATGGACATGGAGGGCGACGAGGTGACGAGCGTGCGGTTCAAGACGCCTTCGCCGCCGTCGTCCGCGGGGCCAAGCCGTACTCACGTCGGAGATGCGAAGGAGGACGAGGTGGCCAGTGCCGTTCAAAATGAAGAGCCGATGGTGGACATCCTTGGCCCAGCGTCAACTACTACATCTACCACCGCGCAGGACGACCAGCCGTCCGTACGTACTTCGAAAGACGTCGGAGTATTGAGTGCTATCACTACTGGTAGCTTAGTTGCAGACTTGACCGGGTCGGCGCTCCACGCGCCGTTTCTGGAGAAGCGAGGATCGAAAGTGAACTGGCTCGCGCGCAAGCCATCGGTGATGCCGTCGCCGTCGGAGCCAAGCACCGAGAAGTCGCCGCCACCGCCCCGCCTCGCGGCCTCGTCGGTTTGTTATAAACTGCTTTGGCGAGACGCGAGGACACTGCCGCGACGCGAGAGTGCGGATGGCGAAACTGACTCGTTCGAGATGCGCGTGTTGCTGGGCTCGGATGGCAGGGCCCACGTCTCGATCCAACCTCAGAGCACGTCGTCAACAAGTGTGCACGCCGAAAAGAAGCTAATGATCTCAGAGCCGGATCTGCTGCTGTCGGCGAAGACGCGCCCCGACTTGGCCGTCATGACGCCAAAGTGGGCGCGGTGGCTGCTCTCGCGCGTCGAACGTGACGCGCACGGCGTGTGGTTCTTGCGCATCCAGGACATTTTCGCAATGGAGGACGCGTGCGTGTTCTCCGGCGAGGTCCTACTCAAGGCAGTCGCGCCCTCGAGCCACGCGGACACGCCGGATGTAGGGCAAGCGGTCAGTGTGTCGATCTACTTGCTCGGAGCGGAGGGCACCGATTCGGAGGCGCTGCTCGTTCATGCCCGCGACGTATCAGGCGAGCCGACTCTGACCGAAGTCGTTCTCAAGCGCCATGAGCTCACGGCGATCGCGACCTCGCTGGGCTATCTAACGCTACCCAACGAGGCGCAGGACGAAGTCATTTCGGACTCGTCCGGAGAAACGCCGCACGCACAGATACATGATCTGCTACGCAATCAAGAGTTTCTTCAGCGAGCTGTCGCGCAGAGTAAGGCCGTGCGCCTCGCTCTCCAGAGCGGTCTCCACATCGCCGAGTCCACCAACTCGGCGTCCGATCTCCCATTCCGAACGGGCAGCCGCGCCGCGACCGCTGCGCGCGTTGGGACTGGACGGGCCGACGGTGCCAACGGCTCACTGGATATGATCACCGAGCCTACCACCGACAGAGCGCTCCGTCGCACCATCGCCGAGTATGAGGCGCAAGGGCTGACGTACGCGACACCGGAGATCCAGATTCTCGTGCGAGGCAACGAACAACTCACCGAGACCGCGTTTCTGGCACAGGCGTACTGGGAAGACGCAGCGGCGGCGGCGCTGCGGTGGCTGCAGCGGAAACAGGCAGTGGACTTGTACGTGGCCAATTATGTGGAGGTCGATGAATATGCCTCACCGGAAATGAACGATGCCGTGCGGAAGCGCATCGAGGCAGCGAAGCAGGCCAAGCTCGAGGATATCGCCGTGCGGTCGATCGTGGAGGACATGGTCGCGGACTTCATCGCCGTGGAGTGCCGCTTTGAGCTCCACCACGCCAAGTACTCGGGCGGCTTCGATGATTACTACGCCAGCAAAGTGCAGTCTGCGTACCGAATGAGCTACCAGAGGCGAGACTACGTCGCGAAGCGCAACACGCGGCTGCGCGCGGTGCGGCTCATTCAGGCGCTGCAGCGTGGCATCGTTGCTCGGCGACGGTACTGCGAGATGCGCATCGAGCGTGAAAAGTACCTGTTCTACGGCTTCCGCTCGAGCCTGCACCACTCCACGGCTAGCATAGAGGATCCGCGCCACCGCGCGATGGACATCTCGCGCGAGACGGAGCGGCGGCGCCAGACGTTTCTCATGCAGGTCTTACACGGATACGTCGCCGACCATGGTATCCCGACGCCATTCCGCATCACCCCGGAGCTTGTCCAGAGCATCATCAACGAGTATAGCGTCGTCGTTGGATGCACTTCGAAGTTGGGTGACGCGGTTGCTGCCATCTTGATCACGAGCCGCCACGCGCAGCAACTGCCGAAGAAAGCCGAGGCCAAGGTGCCGCCTCCTCGGCTGTTCGGAAGCGGAGAGATCCACGCGGCGCTGCTGACAGCGTTGCGGATGCAGTATGACGATACCTACGGGCTGTCGTCCAGCGTGCGTCGTATTGCTGCGAGTGAGCAGTCTCCGACCAAGGCAGCCCAGATGATTGACACGGCCAAGAAACTGAGCCGTGCGGGGTCACCCAAGGCTGATGAGAATACCCCGCCGCGGTGGCTGTTGAAGGTCAGCCCGCCGTTCCAGCGCGCAAACCGGAACCGTATCGCGTCGCTACGACTCACGCGAAAGACCACGGGCCAGCACGCGGCTCATTTGGTGGCACTGGACTACCGCAACCTGCTGCGACTGAGCTTCCAAAACTTCGACAAGTGTCGGGCTATTTGGGAAGACTCGATTCGTTCGCGTAAGCTACAAGCACAGCAATTTGATGCGTTTTCCGTTGATCAGCTCGTGCAGTTCGCGCTGGACAAGCTCACGATCGCAGTCAAAGATTGGGGGCTGGATCCCGAGCCGCTTTTCGAGGCACTCAATCTGTGCCTACTCCACCGCCTCGGAAAGGTGGCCATCGCACAGACTGAGCAGGCGTTCGACCGGTTCGCGCGTGGCGTCAACGAACTGCATGGCAAGCGTAACGTGTACCCACTGCGCGATGAGATCGCGCAGGAGCTGGAGGAGTTCGAGTCGCTGCTAGCGCTACGATGCCTCAACATCGCCAACGCCAGCGTTGTGACCGTGCCATCGAGCGAGCTGCTTCACGTAGTACTCATGGGGAAAGTGGACGACGAGTACCTGCGCCACGCGCTACCGTCGGTGCTGCCGATCGCGAGCGTCAACGAAAAGGCGCAGCTCGCAGACAAGATGGTGCGCAGCTACGCCAACGCCTCATATGGCGAGGCGTTCAACTCAATCTGCTGGAGCTGTCTGGATACGGCCGAGAGCATCACCGTGGAGGCCGCTCAGTTCCTCGATCGCATTACGCGGCGACGAGCAGACGACGAACACAGCAAGGCACCAAGTGGTGATAATGGACAACAGCAACCTTCAGCGTCTATCGCCGCGAGGGCGCTGTACCTGCTGACGGGCTCACAGGCGCTTCGCTTCCTGCAGTTTCTCGCCAAGGTCGCGCACTTCACCAAGCCGCTGCAGCAGCGCGTGCTTGACCTGTTGGCGCCGCACGCGCGCGACCTAGAGTTGTACCGCTTCGCTAGCGTCGTGTGCTCGATCGACAGCTTTGAGGTCGTCACGCGCCTGTTTGACGAGAGCTTCAGCGCCCCGGCGGTTCAGGCGGCGACGCGGTTCTGGGTCCAGTACGGCGCGCTGTACGGCGAGGAGCGCGCCGAGGCAGCACGCGCGTTGTATGAACCGACAGGGACGTTGGCTTCCGCCGAGGCCGATCGATCTGTGGACGAGACGGCTGGTGGAACCGACACCTAGCACCGCATCCCTATGAACTAGAAGAGAGAAAGGATCACGCTGGCTCATCCGTTTGGGGGCGGAAACGTGAGGGGGAAAGTGTGTATTTCTCCGTTCGTGGCAGATCGACGCTTGGATGTATCAACGCTCGATCTATCGAAGCACAGGACGTAGCGCACGGTCAGTCACGTCGGGCTCATCGCGGGTGGGGTACCTCCCCGCACAAGGCTGTGGAAACACGCGCACCTTCCGACGTTCGCTATTTCCCCCCGTGGTCGCAATACAGTAGTCGTCGATGGGTTTCATTGGTTGCAGGAGTAGCGCTTCGCTTGGGTCCGCTTTACTGCTGCTCGGCGAGGTAGCCGCGCGACTTCTTGAACGCCTCCGGCACGACGGGGCCGTCGTACTGGTCGGTCGGCAGGCCCATGGATCGGCGCATGGGCACGACCACGAGCGGCAGCGCGACAGCGACGGCGCCGATGGTCGTCGAGAGCACGACCATCGGCTCGCGGTCGATGTAGTAGCGCGCGAAGCGGCCCAGTCCCGACAGCATTTTCGATCGGGCGATTCTTCGGTCAGGTGACGCCTTTGAGTTGAGCTTCCCATGCACCGCCGGAGAGCCGCAGACCTCTCGGCGGTTCACCCCGGCGGTCCCGAACCGTCCGAAAGGACCATCGAACCGTATTTAGTGGAGTAAAACCTTTCATATTGAGTTTTTCCATTAAATACGGATGTATCTATTTAAACAGGCAAGGTGAAGTTGCCATTTCCCCCCAGTTCGTTTCCAAAGGGAAGGAAAGATCGAATAGGCGGCGAGAAATATGGCGGAGAAGCAGGTGGACGTCGTGCTCTACGCCGAGTTCGACATCGACAAGGGTAGCACGCTGCGCGAGAGCTACCCGCGCGCGATCGCGCACTACTCGCCCGAGTTTTTCGCGGACGCGATGCTGCCCGAGGGCGTCCACAATCGCCAGCAGGACTTCACCATCTTCTTCCTCAACCGCGAGAAGAAACAGCCCGCGGCGGCGACGGCGGCAACGACGGCGGTGGAGGGAGAGGCGAGTCAGACCGTTGAGTCGGCGGAGAACCAAGCGGCGGACCCGCTCCAGGAGTTTATGTACTGCTTCAGCGTTGTGCGCACGCACCACGACGCAACAGTTCGGCGTGGTGCGCGCGTCAAGGCCGTCGCGCTGTGCTCGCGCCACAAGGTGCGGGGTGGTCTCTTTGGAGGTGCCTTATTGTGCGCTGTTGTCTGATAGACGTCTCTATGTGGTGATGGTGGTGTAGTTCTCGTTCGCGTTCAAGAGCGTGCTGGAAGTCGCGGTGGGCAAGCTCACGGCGGCGAAAGACGACTACGAGACCAAGCGCGTGCTGGAAGAGCTCTACAATGTTGTCAATGCCGTCGACAGCGGCGGCGCGCGTAACATCACGGACGTTGAGCGCCGGCTCATGAAGACGCAGATCGAGATCAGTGGATCGACCTCGCTTGTGGAGCAGAAGGCCCAGGAAGAATCGCTGTACTACCACACGAACGCGCTCTGGGGCGACCAGAAGATCCCGCTCAAGTTCAAGCTTTGCAGCACGGAGGACCAGTTTGACGAAGGATTGCTGCGTCGTTTGCTGCTCAAGTTTGGAGAGCAGAGCATGGTGCTGTTCAACGCAGTGCTCACGGGCCAGCGTGTGCTGGTGCTCGGCTACAACCAGCCGGCAGGGGACGTTTGCAACTACGTGCTCGCGATGAGCTCTCTCGTGTGTCCACCGCTGTCCGGACTGATCCAGCGCCAGTACCCTTACGCGAACCTGACTGATCTGAGCTTTTTATCCACGCCCGGATACATTGCCGGTGTGACGAACCCGATGTTCAAGTCGAAGAAAGACTGGTGGGATGTTCTGTGCGACATATCCACCGGTGAAGTGCTGGTGTCGACTCCGCCGGAGCGAGATGAATACGAGGCAGCCGATAAAGCTTTTGTTCAGGAGGTATGTGTTAACGGACTGGTATCTTTTGAACAATATCGGCCCCTCGATACTCACCTCGACTGTCGAAGGTGCTCGATGTAATCCACGCAGGCTACAGTGAAGAGTGGGTGCGCTGCCAGTTTGAAGAGTACACGTTGCAGGTGTGCCTGATGTGATTGCTGCGTCCGCACGTATTTTTCATGAAAAATTGCTCACATTGGATGATGTTCGTATCTGGCAGAGCGTCGTCGATCTCGCGACAGGAGAAGCGAACTACATGGACGCTGAGGCACTGGCGCGTAAAACGGCAGTCAACAACAAACGCATCACGAGATGGGCTCGGACGGACAACTACAAGTCATTCATGGATGCGCGCCAGAATCACAAGTCACACACGGACGCGTTCAACATATCCTTTTCACGCCACGTTTGCATGATCTCCTGAGGTCCTTTAACCTTTTTGGGCAGGTTTCGTTAACCGTGTGATGCCTCGTTGTGTTGGTTCGTGCTCTTTGTGTTTTTACGTAGGGAAAGCTGGAGTTGACTTAAAGAAGCACTTGCGAAGCTTACAAGGTGACATGGTCATCCCGGATGACAGCCAGGTCGAGAAGGTGTACGCCGACTTGGCATCGCTTCTTCGAACGGAAGAAGAGCTGCAAGAATTTCTGAGCTATTTGCCCTCCTCCCGTGGAGGGCTCCAAGCTGTCGCACAAGGCATTTATCACCCGTCCATGAGCGTCAAGTACAATACTGTGATTCTGCTGCAGCGTCTGGAAAGCTTCCCGTCGACCGCGTCAAGCCTCCGCCAACTGAACGCATTCGTTCTCATGACATATCAGCGCATCCATAACATCGTCCAGCCAGATGTGCGCCAGTAGGTGAGACCGATCATGCCGTGGAAGAAAACGACGTATGCACCACGACCCTATACGACCAAATCGAATACGCATTCTGCTTTTTTATCTCGGCCTCATCCGGATTGGGATGACAGGAATTTGGCAAACTCGTCCAGGTGTTCCCCAAAGATTCCTTGAGTGAGAGGATCTGCTGCTGCTCGCGCATTTGAAGGTGCAAGGTCCGGGTCGGCCTCCATGCACAACCGCTCGAATTCATAGTCACCGTGATCTTGCTCCTCTTGGGTGGCCGGTGCGTTCGGCGCGGCGGTGTTTGCTGATGACTTGTTAGGAGTCTTCATACCGATTAGCGAGGCAAGCTCATCACGTTGACGTTGCGATTCTTCTTGCTGTTTCTTCTTCTCCGCCTCCACTGAGCTCAGGTCGACAACCTTGCTGCGTGATAGCAGGTTTACGTATGCGGACGCCGGGCGGCCCTCACTGGATCCGGTTGGGTACAGTGGCTTCTTGGCCGCGTTCAAGAAGCCGCGCTTTACTGCCGTGCTCTGTTTTGTAGGCTTGGGCTTCGCGTTCTCAGTTTGGTTGTCAATCTTGGGCTCGATCACTTCAATGAGTTTCTTGTGTGGTGCGGCTGATTCCGATGGACGCGTCGACGCCTCCGGCGGAGACTTTGTTGGCTGAGATGCCGCGCTCTGGCCGGCAGGGGCGATCAGGAAGTCGCCCTTCGTGCCCTTTTCTTCGTCATTCGCGTTCATGTTCATTTTCTTGAGCAGGTCAGAAGGTGACGCCATGGTAATCTTCTGCGTTGGCTCCTGCTTTGCTGCGTGTTCTGTCTTCAGCTCGACCGCTGCGGCGCTCTCGGGCGACTGGTTGTCTTCATCGTATAGCTTGACGTCTAGCGTGCGTGTTTGCTGCTGCTCAGGCTCGATCGGGAACCGCGCTGTGATGATCTCGCTGCCCACCGCCACGCCGCCCTTGTACAGGCTCTTGATGAACTTGCCCACGGCCGACGTGAGCGTGACCTTGGCGTCGTGCTGGACCCAGCTGATCGCAAGGCTCATGATGTCGCGCTTGAATTTCGCGTCCCACTCGCACCGCTCGCGCACCCACGGGTGGAACACAACGTCGATCGCGCGACACGGCGCGCCACTAAAATCCTTGATCTCGCGCAGCGCTCCGATCACGAGCGGGATCTGGAGATTGCTCGTCGTGGGCACGGCGCGCGTGTCGCGCGGCACCTCGCGGTCCGAGTTCGGATTCTTCGGGAGGTCAATGATCTCGTGGAAGCACAAGTTCAGGAAGAGCTTGAGCTCGACCATTTGCTGCTTGACCGACCCCATCATGGTGCACTTGACCACGTATCCGGGCTGCGGGTTGAAGGCCTTGAGAGGTGTCGGGGCTGATTCGGCCGCCGTGCGTGGAGGGCCGTCCTTGAGCTGGTCGCTGATGAAGTTCTGGTACGCCGTGGGGTCGTTCTCGGCCATCGCGTCGAGCGTCTTCCACAGTTCCATGGCCTCTCTGCCAAAGTCCTTGGGCTCGAGCCCCATCTGCCGCGCCATCTCGCGCATGCGCACATCGCTGAGCAGTGGGTTGCGGAAGTCCGCGTCCGTGCTCTTGGCCGGCCGGCGGTTGTGGAGGATGCCGTAGTTCATGTGTGTGGTGGACCTGGTAAACGCGGTGCGAAAGAAGGCTGCTGAAAGTCGTGTGCGGGGCCACAACGCGGCCAAGTGCACATTCCATTCCTTCTAGGATCCCTTTGGCAGGTCATGAACAGCCACGACCTTTCGAGATGCGTGTATGTTGTCAAATCCGATGAACATCGCAACAGACAGATAATGTTGCAGGAAGGTATCCCGATTGCAATGCGCTTTTTCTTGTGGGCGTAGCGTCCAGATCGGCCAATAGCGGGCGATGTTGATGCTTTCGCCGCCGCGTGATGCAATCCGACGAACGCGGCCTGCCATTGCCATGCGACGCCGCGGTTTACATCACGCGTTCACCATCTCGCAAGCCTGGTGTTGTACTCTCGGACAGAGCGTTCTCGTTCACAAGAACTTCCTCGGTGCTCAGCGGTTCGTCAATGGGCCGAAGGCAACACGATTCGTGCAACCTTCGCGTCACCTCCCACACAAAACCCCAATTGACCTCGGCTCGCCCATGCTGGTGATTGATCAATCATCAACATCCCACCGGCAAGCCACATCTCGTCGTCGCCGCCGTCTCCGTCGCCCGTCACAATGGCCTTTGAACCTCAGCTCGAGCGCGTGCAGCAGCTGCGCGGGCTGCCGGAGAACCAGGGCAAGAACCTCGTGCCCGTGTACCTCGATGCGGTGGCCGACCTGGACACGCCCGTGAGCGTGCTGCTCAAGCTGCGCGAGGGCGAGAAGCACTCGTTCCTGTTCGAGTCGGTGTCGCCCGGCGAGAAGATCGCGCGCTACTCGTTCATTGGCAGCGGGCCCTTCAAGGTCGTCGCCACAGGCGAGGGCCACGAGTTCGCCGGCGACCCGCTCGTGAACCTCGAGAAGGAGATGCAGCAGTTCCGCACGGTCGTGCTGCCGGAGCTGGCCGTGCCCATGACGGGCGGCGCCGTCGGCTACTGTAGCTTCGACGCGATCCGCCACTTTGAGCCGCGCATCGCGCCGTACATTGACAAGCAGACCGACGTGCTCAAGGTGCCCGAGAGCATCTACATGTTCTTCGACACGGTCGTGATCTTCGACCACGTGTTCCACTCGCTCAAGATCGTGTCGCACTGCCGACTGGACACCGACGACCTCGCGGCGGCCTACGAAGAGGCCAAGCAGAAGATCCTCAAGGTGCGCGCCGCGCTCGAGAAGCCGCTGGTGCGCTCGTCCAGCGGCTCGCACGCGAACGCCCGCGCCGGCTCGCACAAGGTCGACCAGGAGGCGGCCTCCAACGTCGGCAAGGACGGATACATGGGCTTTGTGCACAAGCTCAAGGAGCACATCGTCGACGGCGACATCTTCCAGGCCGTTCCGTCGCAGCGCCTCACGATTGACATCCCGAGCCACGTGACAGCGCTCGACCTGTACCGCCAGATGCGCGCGCTCAACCCGTCGCCGTACATGTTCTTCCTTGATCTCGGCGACGAGTTCCAGGTCGTCGGCGCCTCGCCCGAGATGCTCGTCAAGGTGAACCACGAGCGCATCGTGGAGACCCACCCGATCGCCGGCACGCGCCACCGTGGCAAGACCGAGGAGGAGGACGACGCGCTCGCGAAGGACCTGCTGGCGGATCAGAAGGAGCGCGCCGAGCACATCATGCTGGTGGACTTGGGCCGCAACGACGTCGGCCGCGTCGCCAAGCCCGGCTCTGTGCGTGTCGACGCCCTGATGAAGATCGAGAAGTACTCGCATGTGATGCACATTGTGTCGGTTGTCAAGGGCGAGCTGCGCGAGGACAAGACCGTGTACGACGCCTACCGCGCTATGTTCCCCGCCGGTACGCTCTCGGGCGCGCCCAAGGTCAAGGCTATGGAGCTCATCTGCTCGCTGGAGACGGAGCGTCGCGGCATCTACTCGGGCTCGGTCGGCTACTTTTCGTTCAGCGGCTTTTTGGACACGGCCATCGCGATCCGCACGATCGTCGTCAAGGACAGCAAGGTGTACTGCCAGGCCGGCGGCGGCATCGTGTACGACTCGGACCCGTTCGACGAGTACATGGAGACCGTGAACAAGCTGGGCTCGGCCGTGCGCACGGTCGAGAAGGTCATCGCCCACAAGGCGGCGAACTAGGTAAATAGGAAAGACGGCTTACCGATGTCCGTTTTCGTGAATGGCTACACTTTTCAAAAACCACACGTTGGGGTGGTGGTTTTTCGAAGGTTCGTTCAGGGTTTCAGCACCCCCGCTCCCAGCCGTTTCCGCACTTGGGCACTCTTTCGAGTCAAGTCAAGTCGGTGGAGAAAGAACCAGGGGTAGGGCTTCAGTCTTGATTGAGCGGAGCGGACGCGTCCGCTCGCTCCCAGGTCCACAGAGAAAATCACGGTGGACACGTGATATACTCACGTTTTGGCAGTATCAAAAACCCAGCTCACCGTTTGGTTTTTTTTGCCGTTCCGTCCGTCCCCTCCTCCTCCTCCGTTCCCCTCCACCTGGCCCTGCCCCGCCTCCTCCCGCCTGCGCATTTTGGATTTTGCTCCCAACCCCTCACGACGCAGGCCGGAAGTGGGGGTGTGGACCGTCTTTTGGCAGTTCCCCACCAGTTTCCACCCACTTTTGCTTCCTCCCAATCACCCCTTGAAGGAAACCCCACACAAGCAGGAGCCTCCTCCTCCAACTCCCCCTCCTCCGGGAACGAGAACGCTCTCCGCCGTTCTCCTCCCATTCTCCTCCCTGTGTACATGGGCCGCGACGACGACGCGGCGGACGCGCCGCGCCGCATGCCGGGGCCGCCCGCCGGTAACGGCAGCCGCGCGAAGCGGACGCCGATGCAGGCGCCGCCGCCGCCCGGCGGACTCAAGTACGACCCGACGATGATGGCGCACCACACGCTCCCCCACCAGCAGCACCCACTCCCCCCACACCATGTGTACGCGGCCGCGGCGGGGGAAGCGCACTACGCCACGTACGCGCCCCATGGCGCGGCCGACTACCTCCACGCGCACCAGCAGCAGTACCACCAGCAGCAGTACCAACAACAAACGTACCACCACCAGCAGCAGCAGCAGCATCCACAGCCGCACCACGGCGTCGTGTACGCGGAGGAACCCGCCGCGGGCCTGCCGCCCGGGTCGGCCACGAGCAAGCGCAAGCGCGTGAAGAAGGAGCGCGACGAGGACTGGGCGCCGCCGCCGCCGGCGCCGATGGGCTACGCGAGCGCGAGCGGCGGCGGCGACATGCCGCACCACATGGCGATGCCCACGATCCTCCACCGGTCCAGCTCCTCCTCCAGCAACGCCGCGGTCGCTGCGGCGCCGCACACGGTCTTCAACGAGGCGCCCGTGGTGATCGAGAGCTTTGCCGAGACGGAGCGGCGGCGCGCGGCGGCGGCGACTGCGAGCGCCAATGCCGGTGCCACTGGCGGCGTGGACTTGACCCAGCTCGTCCACCCAGAGCAGACCGCGTCCGCGACCTCGTCCCCCAAGAGCAGCAGTATCAATGGCGGCGCATCGGCGTGGAACTCCCGAGCGGTCTCGAGCGGCACCATGTCGGTGTACGATGTGTTCTTCCCTGCTGCGAGCAGGACCAAAGACGTTGGTGGATCTTCCAGCAGTCGAAACGGTGCACGAGACTCCAAGCGACGGCGACGCAACAATGGCGAGGCCGCCGCCGACCGAAGCACTACGCGCGCGTCCAATCGGCGCTCCGCTGTCGTGCCGGACGACACGGCGGAGGTGGACATGCTCCGGTTCACAGTAGACTCGTTCAAGCTCATTCCACAAGGCCTCGTTGACAGGATCGACGCGCGCCTTCGGCCCCATGCAGTGGCCGCACTCATCGTGAGCCATGTGGACAACTGGATCAAGCGAGCGGGCTTTGACGACCAGAACTTCGTGCAAGAGATTACGACGCTGCTCAACGTATACTACCCGTGCACCCACGCGATGATCTTGGACGAGGTACTCGTGGCGTTCGTGTTCAAGCGGCCCGAACTGATGGAGAAGATGATGCAATCGATTGTCGAGCGCCTGCAGAAATCGGGTGAGTCAGTGAACCCCATGAAGTACCCAGTCGTCGAGTCGTTTGCGAAGCGATGCGGACTGGCCCAGCAAGGAGGCATCCTGAAGAGCGATACGGCCCGACACGATTTGGCATGCTTGACGGTACTGCGTTTACTCTTAGAACGCAATACGGAAAAGTTTATGCTGAGTCCTTGGATTGCCTCGTGTGCTTCCTTCTGTAGCGACGAGGTGTTGGACTTGATGTGGGAAGCATTGCTGCGACCTCTCGTGTCTAACGGCAAGTCGGCTGCAGGAGATTGGAGCGTGCGCGACCCATTGGATCAAGTATTCGAGCTGCTGAGAGAAGAAAAACAACTGTCGCGGTATGGTGACGGCAACCCGTGCAAGCTCTCCATGACACTGATAAAGAAGATCGTGGTCAATGACGCGTACGCCGATCTGACAAACGCCCCGGTGACGTGCGAAGCTTTCGAGATTTTTTTTGGTCGAAGTACAAACAGCACACCGCTCATCAACTTTTGGTTGGCATCGGAAGAGCGTGGGAAGGTGACTCGAGAAGATGCGATGAGGAAGCTCGTGCGCCTAACGGTCGAAAACTGCGCGCGCCTCAGTGTCAAGAAAACCAACTGGTTTATTCGGCATTTGCTTGGTTTCATTATGACAACGTCTGCACCAAGTATATTTGAAGAGCTTGTGTTGACTCACGCCGGCCTACTGCTTGGGGGTGTTGACAAGATTGAAATCGATGAACTCCAAGCTGCACAATCGTGTGGCTCAGACGGCAACGGTGATGAGAACGGAACTGCCCGGCCGAAGGTGGTTGTGATTGGCAAGGTCACTGGGAACGAGAAGAATGCGGAGGCGGGTGTGGTTATCCAGATTCGATCGTTCCTTGACGCATTGCGAGCCGTGCCAGGAACGACTGCGGAATCTGTGGTCCAAGTGTGGTCGGACAAGTGGTGCTCTTCGGAAGTGGTTGTACCGTGGAGTTACGTGTGGGGTGTTGTGGCAAACTCGATCACTGTGAGTCCGTCAGATGGTGGTGTTACTTGTTCAGTTGTCTCCTCGTTCAAGGCGTTCGCCAGCGTTATCGTAAAGCATTATTTCAGCGGCTTGGTAGCTCGCGAAGATGCAATGAAGTATCTCCCGAGAATTGTTCGTGTCCTCAAGTTCACAATCCAGCATCTCCCGAGCCAAGATTCCGTCAACCTGCTCCAAAGTGTTCTTGAAGTCGTCTCAGCAGTTCCAAAGAACTCTCCATTGGCAGAGAAAACTTACAACATCGTGGCTACGACGTTAGCAGAGCAAATATCGACGAATGGTGCGACGACCAGCCTCCCAGTGAAGAATAACAAGTCCGACCGGATCCCGCAACAGCGTGCCGCACTTTTGGACGCTCTGGAGGGTTTCATCGCCCGTCAGGACGCACTTGGCCGCTTTGTGCGCGACCAACTCCTTCACCGCCGTCGACTGGACAAGATTATCCTGCACGTGTTGCGAGACGGTGATGATGCCGAGGCAAGCGCCGCGGTGAAGATCATGAACACTGTCGTTGGAAGTAGAACAAGTGCACGGGGTGCGACCGGCCCGCTGGATCTGTGGACGTCTTCAGCCATCGAGACAGTAGTCGCTCTGGGTTATCGCGTTCGAGTACCGACAACGAGGCGTAATGCGATCGCACTGCTCAACACGATCTCCTTGAGTGACGATGTGTGCACTACGTCGTTGTTGTGGGCCGTGCTGAAGTTGTGCACCAACTATTGCTGTGGCTGTTCCGTGCAATCGGATGCTGTTCGCGTCGTGGACTCCAATCAGCAGCTTCCTGAGGCTGTCGTGGCGTTTGCCGATCTCACCAAGTTTGTGCTCAAGCGCGTTCCTCATGCTGCGATGACAGACGTGGGGGACTTCATCCACCAACACATCAGATCGTGCGGTCCAAACAAAGCACAATGGAATCTCTTCTTGGTTCTGGTGCTGGATCGGGTCGTTCAGCTTGGATGGAGTCTTATGGCTGCTGCACCAAAGCTCATCCATATCGTGCTATCACCGTTTGAAGCGGTGCAACAGTCGGATGACGCTGAAGACCGGATCGTGCAACTACGCGCGCTCAAGTCGCTATGTATTGTGCTCGTCACCGAGAGCGCCAGTTCGCGCCCCTCGAGCAAAATGCCTACTTGGCTCCCTGTGGCGCGGATCCTCGCCAGCGACCAGTTGGCATCGAAGCTCAAGTCGATCAGGTCCCAGAGCGCCTGCTCAACATCGACGGCTCTGCTGCAGTCTATCGCGGTGTTATGCGAAGATATCAAGCAGAATATTGGAGCCACGAACCCACCAAGAGCTGCCATGCAGTCGAAGCTCGTGGCGTAAACGAAATTGTAGAGAGTAATAAACGAAGGAGGCATCATGCCGAGATGAAGGAATATCTGCTCGAACAAGTGTCGTCGTTGCTTCCGACGTTGAGAACGTCACCTGATCTTTCGTCTGGTTGCCAACATACTGAGGATGTCAAGTCTCATGTGCTGAATATGGCTGATGAGATCTGTAGGTGTTTGTCGTCCAGTTCGCTTGGAAGATTCCAAACACACAACCCAGTCCGAATGTTTTGGAAAAATCGAACTGCCGACGGAGATCGCGCACCAGTGTCTTCGAGTTCTCTCCACTCCGTGTCGACGTGTCGGCAAACCTGTAAGGGCGGATTCACGAGCAACAGAATCGGTTCAGCTCAGTCTCCCATCCTGTATGGTACGTGTCGTTCGATCTCACTCACCTGTGCTCTCCACACGGCGATCTTACTCGGACCGACGTCGCTGTAGATCCCCTCAGGTGTGCGCTCGCGCTGCAATCGAACGTAGTTCTCGACGATGCGCTCATTCGCTGGGTCCAGGTCGATAGCTCGGCGGTAGAGCACCTCCGCCATGTCCAGCGCCCGACGAACACATTGCAGGAAGACCGCGTAGTTGCCGATGGCCTAATCATCACACGAGCAACCTGTGAGCCGCCGAGTCACCGAAGATCCACTGGCGCGTGGTGGATACTCACATCGGCGTTCTTGGCACGAAGGTACATCGCCCAGCGGAAGCAGTTTTGTTCCACGGGGGCGAGCGATGACGGTAACGCCGGATCGACTCGTTGAGCGCTGTCAAGCAGCTGAAGCCCACGCGCCCACGTCTGCTTCGCAGGATAACGGCAAGTGTAGATGAGCAGCACGGCGAGGCCGACAAGCGCTGGTACGTGGTCCGGCGAGAGCTACGGTGCAGATCAATCGAAGCCAGAGTAAGCGGGATTGGATACACACAGCGAGAGAGCGAATGCAGCAGGCGCGCATACTTTGAGAGCGGCCTCGTACAGACTCAAAGCTTGTTTGTACTGTGAAAGTGCCCACGGAGAAGAAGCAGATCACTGTTAGTGACTCCCGTCAAGACCATCGCACACGTCTTCTAGCCACAAATCCCACGTACATCATGCTCGAGCAAGTGCCGTTGCAGCGCGTAGTTCGTGATCTGGTCGAGCTGACGCCTAGCGCTCAGGTCACTAGGAGCTTTCACGTGGTGGTGGAACAGTAGCGCCTCGGAAAGATGTCGCAAGTCCCAAGCAGAGAACCCTCGTGTCCACATCGTCCGTCGGAACCATTTCTGCAGTCTCAACGCCGCTTCCTCGTCGTTCACGGGGCTGAAGATTCCTCGCCGCGGATTGAAGAAACGAGCCGCTTGGGATGAAGTATCCACATTCAGGAGCCACTCGTCGACGGGATCCTTAACATCGCTCTCTCGAAGGCTGTGTGGTTTCGTGAGATACGTGAGCACATCGTGGATTCGACGGTGCGTGTACACAAGCTGACAGCGAACTGGATCCAGCGACTTGGTGTACGACTGTTGGGCAAGCGACTGGACTCGACGCATTGCCAGCAGCCGACGCACTGCCGACTGAACTGAGACCACCAGCTCGAGCTCACGTTGTCGCTTGGCTCGTTCAGCTTGCTCGTCGCTTTCTCGCTGATCGCGGAACCGTCGTTCACGCGCCTCGGGCATCATGTCGCGAGTCGGAGGCTTCGTCCTGTGGCAAAGCAAGTAGCAGAGCAGGAAGCGAATCGCCAACAGCTTGTCGTCGCGGACCGTTAAAGCGTCGACGACGAAAGATCGCGCAGCCGTCGCATCCATTTCCGCGGATTCGTCATCACTGGTGCCAAGCTTATTTGAGCCTCGCCAGTCGGCGACCCGGAAGAGCTGGAACGCAAAGCTGGTCGTGAACGTGAATCGGTGCTTCGCCGACGTCTCAGGTGTGTACGTGAGCAACGTGAAGTCGTGGGAACGCAGGAGCAAGCGCACGACGCGGCGTTTGTGCGATGCGCTCAGCTCCCCGTAGAAGTCACGCTCTTGTACGCTTCCCTGGAATACGAGCTACGACAGAATGCACACACAGAGAACAGGTTAGTGCAGCACACACGACAGGGAGTACAAGCCCAGGAGCATCACCGAACGCACTCGTCCAAGCGACGTGTCCATCGGGTCGCAGTAGATGTGGAGGACGCAGTCGTTCTCTCTCGATGGCTGTAATGGGGTTGATACCTCGCGGCTCTTTGGTCGACGAGGAACCGTGCCGCCCAGCCACGGCTTCTTTAAATGGAGGCGCTGAACAAGCGCCAAGAGCTTCCAGCGATTTCTTTGTCGCGCGTGCGTCGGCTTGGCCATCCCAAGCGCGGTCTCCGCGTCGTGTTCCAGCACGTCAAGTGTGTCGCTCGCCACTCGAAGCGACCGGAACCAGCTCGTCAAGGGCTCGAGCAGCTCCAGTTCGTATTCGCTATCTCCAGGCTGTGGCTCCGTGTCACCGGGGGGCAAGCTGCGTGGTGCTAACTTGTACAAGCTCGCTCGATACAGCCGCGACTCGATCTGATACACGGCGGCGCACACGAGGCGGCCCCGCTTCTCCAGGATGCGCGCGCGACGCGCGAGCCACGCGGCGTTGATCGCCTTCCAGCAGCGCAGCACGCGCAGCCGCTGGCGCATCCACTTCTGGAGGCGCCGCCGCATCTTGTCCACGAGCTGCGCGCGCTCAATACGCAGTTGCCGGAGCTGCCGCCGCGCGCGTACGAAGCGCTGCGTCTGGATCACGATCGCTTTGAGCTCGACAAAGTACGCCCGCACCTTGCGCATCCGGTACAGGCTCTGCACTTTCGCAGCCGCGCGGCGCTCGTTCTTGAGTCGCGTGAGCGTCTCGAGCAGCGCGCGGCGCACGACGAAGCGTTTCCAGTTGGCGCGGATCCGCGTCGCCGCGCAGTACGCGATCGCGGCTTGCTCCATGTACCGCCACTTCTCAATGACGCGCCAGCGGTCGACCACGCGTCGCCAGTGATCAGCCATGCTCGGCGCGCGAATGAGCCACTCCAGGCAGAACACGCGGAGCTGCTGAGTCTCGTCGCGTTCGCTCCGCGTGGGCGGCACGCGTCGAGCGATCCACTTCAACGCGTCGACGAAGCCCTCGTAGATCATCTCGTAGTGCGAGCCTGGCGCGCGGTGGTTTGTGAAGAGGAACGCGGCGTCACCGACCGAAAGGAACTGTGGCTGGAGACCGCACTCGCGCAGAAACTTGCTGAACTTGACGCTGTCGATCGAGAACGACGACGGGTACGCGCGGCACATGGCGTCGTAGAGAGGGCGCAGGAGCTCGCGCTCCACGTCGCATGCGTGGCAGTGCGGCTGCCAGTCTGTGCCGCGACTCCAGAGCGTCACCTCGACATGTCGCTCGAGCTGGAAGTACGGCACGTCCACATGGAAGAACTTACTCGGAAACGGCCAGCTCGACGACGCCGACACAGGTAACTTTTTGCGCTGCCGGAAATCCAACGTCGGGTGGGACACGAAGCGCAGCACATCACGCAGCCAACGCGGCGGCGTTGGTGGGTTGTCGGCAACGATGCTGGCAACGATGCTGGTCGGTGTCGTCTCGTGGAGTCGGCCGGGATCCAGGGGGCGAATACACCACACGAAGGCGTCGCGCATGGTGGCCAGCATCTCGATTGGACAGGAGAGGTCGCGCGCGAACCGCACAGCAACGCGCTGGCTGGTACCGCTTTGTTCTCGGGAGGCGCGTACAATGTGGACGACGCACTCGGCATTTTCGACTGTGATCCGCAACGGGCTGGACTCGTTGGCTGCCGCGAGCACGCTCCACACTTCGGAAATACACGGAGAGCGCAAGCACGCCTTGTGGCGCGAATGGAAGGTGAAGGTCGCGTACAGAGGCCACAGGAACTCGATTTCGGGGCGGAATGGTTCGTGCGGCAAGGAGAGCAGCTCCTGTTCGGCCACCGTTGGCTCCGGATGTAGCCGCCCGTGCGCTGTGTCGGCTTCAATGACAGGCAGCGGCCGCTTGGGCTTGTTGGGCGATCCGTACTCGTACAAAATTGCGGCCGTATCTTGCAGCTGCTGGAACTGGACAAACGCACTCCAGTCGACGAAGAGCACGCGAAGCGTATCGACACACGAAGTGAGCGACGTGGACTCAACTGGGGCAGATGAAGACGAGGACGACAGAGACGCGACTGACTGATCGAGGCTATAGAGAGATACGGCAACACGCGCGACGGGATCTGTCTCGCACATCAACATGGACCGTTTTGATAGCGTGGAGCTTAGAGACCGACGAATCGTGGAGAGCGTTGGGACCCACGGACGCCAGAGCTTCAAGGTGGGCTTCCTACGTCGATGCGGTAGGACCCTATCCAAGCACACGACAGCTAACGGCAGCAGTTCGACCGCGCGCCGCCACGACTCGTCTTCAGTGGGTACGAGAGCCCCGTTGAGGAAGAATCGGAAGGAAGAAGACGCGCGTTGCTGGTGGTAATGGGCACACGGGCTGCTCGACGCCACCAGTTGGCGCCGCAAGTCGGACAGCGTGGGCTCGATCCCGCTGAGTTCAATCTGGCCGATCGCGACCAACTTGAGCTCCTCATCTCGTGTGATCGCGTCCACTTCGGTCGCCATGATGACGACGTGCATCGTCATTGGGATCTCCGCGTGGCTTCGCGTGGCTACAGGCGCGGCGACCAGTGGGGCCTCCAGCGGACGAGCAGTAAACAGTTTGGACGCGACCGCTATTTGGAGAAACAAGCTTAGTTCGGTCGCGTAGTCGAGGAGGAGCGACTTGCGCCGGTACTCATCGATCAGTCGCGTGACTACGACCGGCACTGGCGATTGCTTGGCCCACGATCGAGAGTAACGCGCAATGTCGTAATTTCCGTGCCCAACGGGTAGGAAACTGGTGCCTTTAGTGGATGAGACGGCCTGCGTCCATTGGTGCGCGGCGTGCCGGCAGTCGATCGCGAGCGCTGAGAGCACACCATGTGGGTTAGTTGATGAAGGGTCTCGGTCGTCGTTGTCGCCTTGAATGACGGCGAGAAAGAAGAAGAAGCGGCCGCCGTGCTTGACCCCGCAGCGCCACGAACGGTGAGGCCTGGTGCTCAAGGACGTTCGTGGGAAGCATGAGCTGTTGAGCGGCTCGACGCTGTGCTGAAGTTTGGGTGGAGAGCGTCCGTGAGGCTGAAGAGATGCCAGTGACCACTGCTTGGACGGAGAGGTCTTGCTGGAAGGTGGCGGTACCAGCGTGTAGTGCGCGCACAGCAGCACGAACGCGACGACCGACTCGGCGATCGCGCTCACGCGCGCGACCGCGTCCAGAATCTCCTGGCACGTCTCGCACTCGGACAACAGCGGGACGCGGAGCACGTGGTCGACCACGAACCGCACTTGCGCGTTCGCGAGCGGCTTGCGCCGTGGGTCGTGCTGGGGCAGCCGCAGCCTCGCGAGCCGCTTCCACATCTTGCGCCAGATCTCGTCGGCGCGCGCGAGCACGTCAAGCCTCAGCAGCGCCCACGGGGCGACGCGCAGGCCGCTGGTCATCTCGTGGAGCGGCGACAGCGAGAGCAGCACGGTCTGGAGCACCGCCAGCGCATGGTGGACCAGCGGGTGCGGCGCCGCGGCGAACCGTGCGAGCGTGGTCAGGTCGCTCTGCTGTAGGCGCTGCGCGACCCGCTCGAACTGGTCGCTCGGCAGGCGGCAAAGTCGCTCCAGCAGACGACTCTCCGTTGGAGCGCGAGATCCAGCGCCCGCATGCATACCGTGGAATGCTCTTTACTAACGTTTACTGGGCACGCATGGCGCTTGCTGGTCAGTGCAGTTGGTAGGAGGTATTTTTACGTGAAGAACAAACGAGGTCGTGGTGACCAGCAAGAACATGGATGAACAGAGTGCGATGTGTAGTACTCTAAGCATCGACTCGCAAGCGGCGTCGGAGCCGGCTCAGTTCTTCACCAGTGTTCCCTGGTGAGACCCACGTCCCGGTCGCACCCACCTGGTGTCGACTCGACAGCCAACTGAATAACCGACTAGTGCTATAGTAGTGAATCTCAGCGACAACTCGATGCCTGTTCGTGGTGGTCCGTTTGGGCACAACTGTAGTGGCCCACACCAGCGACGGCGGCATCTGGAAAGGAGAGTCCCTGTCAACACGAAAGAGTTACACGATCCGTGCCCTCGCTTTCCAGGCCCAGCACGACCCACCACACACGGGCTCGCCTGTCAGCGAGGCTGACTTGTACTGGGCTCGTGGCGGTCGGGGCCGCCCACCAGAGTCCTTCCAGCTGCCACAGAGCGCGGTCAGCTGCTTCTCCGGCGCGCTCTCTTCGACGAGTCTCCGAGCGTCTCCAAGGCCGCATGGCATGAAGGCCATGGCAGGTGCCAGTGGCACTGCCAGTGGCACGTGGCTCTGCCGCCGCTCGAAAGACGCTTCGTTGCCTGTCGCATGGCAGCATGAGGTTCCAGTCAGTCAGTCAATGAGCCCCAACCTGCCTCGTCACGGGTGGGCCAACCCAACATGGCTACACTTCGATGGCCTTCATGCAACCTTCGCGTCACCTCGGATCTATTTCGCGCAACGTTCACGCAACATACGACTGTTTGCGCCTCATTCTTCCTCCCACCGCTTCAAGACCGCGGCTGGCCGGCTGCTCTCTGTGTCTTTCCGATCTCTGCCGCCCCGAGCCGGAGCGATCCGTACGACTCAGCCGAGGACCTGTTCTCCTCCTCCTCTGCTCTCCTCCTCCTCCTCTTGCTCTCCGCTGCATTCCCTCCTCCTCCTCCTCCTCCTCCTCCTTGTCCGCTGTTCTCCGCCACCACCCTCCGCGGTTCCGTCCACTCACTCGCGCTTCTCCCTCCTCTCGCCTCCATCCGCCGCCGCCATGGTCGTCCAGCAGCGCCGCCCCACGGAGCTCACGGCCGAGGTGCCCGCGTCCGTGTACGCGCTGGACCTCGCGCGCCTCGCCGAGCTGCTCCACATCGACCAGCGCGAGCTCGTCTCGGGCTTCCAGGCGCACCCGACGCTCTCCGAGATGCACGGCGTGATCGTGGACGCCGGGGAGACCGTGCCGTTCGAGGCCGTGGGCCA
>JAMFLL010000742.1:0-27038 GCA_027475725.1 Pythium rhizo-oryzae | reverse complement strand
TGCTCTCGCTCGCGCGCACGCGGCCCGTGGCGCTCTACTGCGACCTCCACGGCCACAGCCGCAAGCGCAACATCTTCCTCTACGGCTGCGTGCCGTTCGGCGACGGCGAAGGCAGCGCGCCGCTCGCCCGCGCCGAGGCGGCGCGGCTCCGGCTCTTCCCGCACGTGCTCTCCAAGACCAGCGCGTGCTTCAGCTTCCCGGACTGCACGTTCTCCGTGTCCAAGAGCAAGCAAGGCACGGGCCGCGTGGTCGTGTGGCACGAGGCGCGCGTGCTCCACAGCTTCACGCTCGAGGCCTCGTTCTTCGGCGTCGGCCTCAACAAGAAGCCGCGCCACGCCACGCCGCCGCTCGGCTCGAACCAGCTCCCTCCCTCTTCGTCCACCTCATCGCCGCTCGAGCTCAGCGTGACCCACTTCATGCCGCACGACCTACGCGGCGCCGGCGCCAGCCTCGGGCTTGCGCTCGTGCCGTTCTCGCACTTGCTGGACCGCGACCGACCGGCGCCTTTGCCCATGCCCATGACAGAGGTAGTCCCGGCGTCTACAGACGAGAACGCTGCTGCTGAGCAGCGTGCGTTCTCGCCGGTCCACACGATCGCCAGCGGCATCGCCACTGTAGCTCGCCCGCTAACAGCTGTCGGCGCCGGCCCACGAGGTCTCGACACGGTCACTGTCAACGCGGCGCACCGAGCGTCCCCGCGGGATCCACTGGGTGTGGACACGGCGGCGGCCAGAGCGGCGGGGCGACTTGCGCCGCTGTCGTTTCCGACCGGCGGCAGCTCCCTCGCCGGCTCGGTTTCCACGCCGCTGTTGGCGCCGGCGTCGTCGTCGTCACCGGCCTCATCACCGCGCCCCGCATCCGCGTCTTCCGCCGCTTCCTTCGGCCAGTTCTTTGGCATGGGCGCCATGATGCTCAATTCGCTGCCATCCACGGAGGATCTGCTCCGCGAGATCGAGGACGCACTGCCAGACGACTACGCGCGGGGCGCGGACAGCGACGACGAAGGCGAGTCGGCTGGCTCCGAGTCGGACCCGTCGGGCGACAACATGGAGGCCGAGGAGCTCCAGCGCCAGGACTCGTGGAAGGACCTCCTCAAGGACGCGAGCGTCACGCGCGAGCAGCAGCCGCCGCCGCCGCGGCTCTCCAAGAACCGGTCGCAGTCGCTGCTCAAGCGCTTCTCCGACTCGATGCTGTGCGTCGGTGCTGCGTTGTTTGTTGAGTTTCTTTCTGGTGGTCTCACGTATTGTTGCCCTGGCTGTTTTGACTGTTCCTAGGCGCATGCAACGGCTTCCCGACGACGTGCCGCCCGCAGACGCGAAACCTACAGGAGCCATACGTGAGCACACCCCGCCCATACCGTCATCCGCGACTGTTCCGTCCGTGGAGCCCGCGCGCGCGAAGCCGGGCGTGGCGCTCGCGCCGGTCAAGGCGCCGACCGCCGCAGCGGCCTACCTCGTACGGCGCCACCCGATGGCGCAGCCCAACCAGCACGGCGCGGCGCACCCTCGGGACCGCAACAAAGACATCGCGGCGCTGCACCTGCGCGCCGTGCAGCGCCGCTCGCGCGCCAAGCGCACGAGCCACCGGATCGTGATCCACGAGCAGGAACTCGAGTGATGAGACAAGACCTTCGAGGACTGTGTCGTGTTCGTTCTTTTCAGCCACGAAGACGATCCTCCTCCTCTTCTCCTACACCGACTCGGTCTGCTTGGACTCGTCGTCGTCGTCCGAGAACGGGTCGCCGGCAGGTCGCTGCCGCCGCCGCAGCGGCGAGAGCGGATGCTTCGACTGGTTCAGCTCGACCGCGCCGTTGGCCGAGTGCTCGCCCAGCAGACCGACGCTGCTGTTGACGCTGCGCGCGCTGTCCGGACGGTCTGCAAACGACACGAAGGGCTCGGCGACGACCGCAGCCCCGCGGTTGGTCGGCGAGCGCTGCACGCGCGGCAGGTTTTTCCAGGCGACCTCGTCAACGCGGCGGATGAGCTGGAACTTGTCCACCTGCTTGATCTTGAAGACCAGCACGGCACTGAAGTAGATGAAGAGGATGTTGATCCACACGAGCATCGCGCTGCCCACGGCGATCTCGTAAAAGATGAGCTTCTGCTCCTCGCCGAGCACGTCGTCCGTTTGCTGAATCGGAATATCCAGCGAGAAGTGATCATAAGAACGCCCC
The DNA here is from genome assembly GCA_027475725.1 of Pythium rhizo-oryzae. Classification (NCBI taxonomy): domain Eukaryota; phylum Oomycota; class Peronosporomycetes; order Pythiales; family Pythiaceae; genus Pythium; species Pythium rhizo-oryzae. Next base: position 24,865 of record JAMFLL010000742.1, on the reverse strand, counting down.
AGGTGTATTGGATGGAAACACAACGCCGTGACGTACCACGAAGTATTGGCCGAGGATCACGTATGAGAAGCAGATGCCCGAGTTGACGGTCGGCGGCAGCAGCGCCGCGGCGATGGCGGTGCCCACGACCGACGAGATGTTGGCGTTGGACTCGGCAAGCGCGACGCCCGTACCCGAGAGCGCGGCGACGATCGCGCCGAAGAGCAGCTGGATGGCCTGGCCACGGGACCGCATCTCGCTCGTCGGCCAGTTGAGCGCGCCGGCGTACGGGCTGAGCAGCGCGCCGATCATCATGCCCAGCAGCAGCGTGATCATCTGCGGACATGCGTGTAAGTATCACCTAGGGTCAAGGAGGAGGCAAGATGTGGCGATGGAAAGCGCGAGCGACGTACGAGCGCGAAGAGCTCGTTGAGGAAACCGTTGATGAACAGGTTGCGGTCGCGCAGCGCGAAGCCGAACGCGCAGCCAAGGATCGGTCCCTGGAATGCACGACGAGAAATGTACTGCGCTGTTAGCCCTCCTAGTCGTTGTGTAGGGGGAAAGTCTAGGGGAGATATCGTACCATCAGTGGCGAGAGCAGCATCGACGCGACGACGTACGTCTATCAGACACCAAAGAGCCACGAAACAGAGTCAGTGTCACCATCCATGAGAACTAAGCATGGCAGCACAAGATGTACACACACCCCTGAGTCAGCCGCGAGCCCAATGCCAGCAATCGCCCTGCACACGTTCAATGACAAGCAGTTCGCTCGGTTAGAAAGGCGCTCACTGCCACTCTCCACACAACGCCAAGCTGTACGAGGAGATGAGCAGCATGCAGACCGAGTCGCGCGAAAGCGTGGCGTTGGCCTCGATGCGCGCGTACATCTCAGCCACGGGCACGGCCGTGCCGATGTCCGAGGAGCGCGCGAGGATGCGGCCGACGCGGCGCTTCTTCTTGGCCGCCGGCGCGCTCTTGCTCAGCGTCGTGCCTGGCGTAAGCGACATGACGTCGCAGAAGCCGAACTGCACGCCGACGCCCATGCTCTGGAGCTTGTTGAGGATGGCCTGCATCTGCACGTCCTCGACGCGGAACGTCACGATGGACGACGTGCGCGCCTCGACGCTGGTCACATTGTCGAGCTGGAGCTCGTCCTGGAGCGTCGCCACGATCTACGATAGCCACCGCAACGCGCCGAGCAAAGCGAGATGAGAGGGGGAAGCGAAGTGGGGCAGAGGCGTAGTGCTGTACCTTGCTGTGGTGCTCGTTGGGGATCGTGAGCTGGAAGAGCTTCATGGCGCCGGCGTTAGAAGCCCCGGGAAACTGGACTGAGAGGTGACAGTCCCGCTTCGATGATGAGCTCTTCATGAGGGTGCGAAGAGGTCCGTAAACCTACAAACAAACCTGGAAAAAACTATAGGTTAATGGATGAATTCGGATTGGCTGAAAAGAACATCCAAGGATGATATATCGCTAACTAAATACATTTGACACTGATCACTCGCCGTCATCGTCGTCTTCCTCTTCCTCATCGCGTCCGGTGCTTGCTTCGCCCTCCCCATCATCGTCATCATCGCCGTCGTCATCTTCAGAATCGCCACCTTCCTCATCTTCATCATCGTCCGACTCCTCTTCATCGTCGGCGTCGCCGTCTTCCATATCCATTTCAGACTCACGCACAGTCTCATTGTTAGCGAGCGCATCTTCGCCGACCATTTCAGACGCCTCCACTTCCTCGACGGCGGTCTCTTTGGGTGGCTCCACGTACGTCAAGTAGTCTTCGACACTGTAGTAGTTGGCTGCGTCGGACTGCTTCAAGTGGCCCGTGGGTCGGCCCAGTGCGGACCCAAACACGTACCCACTGAGTGAGCTCCACTGCTGGGTCGCGGCGTCCTGCACTTGCACGGCGTGTTCAAGTCGGAAAAGATCCATCCACTCTTCCTGTGCAGCGACTCCCATACCGGCGTCGTCATCGTAGGCGACGAGGAACGTGTCTGACTGCTCGTTGTAGGCTCGGATTTCGCCGCATCGCCAGGAGAAGCACCGGTGGTCGTACATCTGGAGCCGCAACGCGAGGAACACGGCGGCCTTGAGAGTTCGCATCGATGGCTCGTACATTCGGGCCATGCACCAACAGTAGCCGTTGTAGAGCTGCACTCGATCGCCTTCGGCAGGAAGGCATAGCCACTCGTGATCACCGTCATCATACACGATGCGATGCTTGTTCCTGCTGCGGTTGAACCGTGTGATACGGCCGCTAAACCACTGCTGCTCGAGTGGCCATAGGACGCGGCACGCCATGCCCACCAGGCTCTTCTCATGGGCACACTCGTTCGGCCGGACGTACTGTCGCGAGTTACGCGATGGCGAGAACCAAAACTGGTATCCGTTTTCGTCCTGATAGTCGTTCCAGTCGTCGTCGCTCTCTGGTTCGGACGCCGAGTCCCGATTCACGAGTTCGCGCGCCTTCTTGAGCACGTCTTCCTGCTTCTTCAGCGCTACCATGCTCTCCTCTGCGACTTGCTGCTTCATCTTGGTGAGCATGCTTTCCATTTGGATGCGCTCGGGCGTAGGTGATTTGTAGACTCGCCAGCGCCTCTGGATGGTGCGAGCCGCGCGCACGCGTGTCTGTCGCTCCACTCGGAGGATCTGTACGCGGCACCGTGCAAAGTAGCCTCGCACACTAGCATTGATGCGGCTCGCAGCGCCATGTCGACGTTTTTCGCGTTTCGCAAAGTCCTCGCGTGCCTTGGTGAGCTGCCGGCGTCCCCTGTGGCCGCGCCACTGGCTTTGGAGCTTGACCGCATAACGAACCATTTGACGAACGATCTCTTGTTGCTTGTGGACAGCGTCGAGCAAGAGTCGGTACGCCTTGCGTGCTGCTCGCGTCCTGTAGAGTCGCTGCAATAGCGTCGCGGCCTTTTCTCGCTCCTGGCGGCGACGGCGCTGGATCGCCATGACGTCATCAAAGCGCGAGCGGTTGTAGCGCATACGGAACGCGCGCTGGAGACGAATGACGGCGGCTTCTTTGTGCCGCAGAAACTGCTCCCGGCGGTATCGCTCAATAGTCTTGTACACAAGCGGCAAGTGCTTTCTCGTCCAGTGGCTTCGGTAGATTGCCTGTACTTTGACAGCTGCCTTGCCCCACGAATGGAGCCGCGTTCGCTCCGATTCCTCTTTGACGAGTCGTATTCGGCAAAGCACGCCACGAATTATGCGCTGGATCTGAATCGCACCCGCATTCATGCACTTGGACTTCTCGACGCGCTCGCGAATTTCTTTATTAAGAAGGTAGCAGTTGAAGTTCTTTCGGATGCAATTCACAGCAGGCGTTTCGATCCGTTCGCGCCGCCACGTCCGCGCGATGCATCGTCCAACATGGCCGCGGTAGACAGATTGAATCCGCAGCGCGGACGAGTTCTGGATGGTGCGCTGCTGAGTCGAGAACTTGAGTTGCAAGCTGTCTGTCTTCGGTTCAAGACCACGATAGTGACGGGCCTTCGTGACGTACGGCAGATGCTCTGACAGCGTCTTGATGCCGTTGTCGGTGATCTCTTGGCATCCGTTCACGTTGAGCACTTGCAGTGAAATGCATTTCACAGCCACAACCTCCAGAATATCCTCCTTCATGTTGCGACATCCTTCGAGGTTAAGCGACTGGAGCTGCGGTGTGCCAGCGACCATCGCGTGGAGGCCCGCTGATGTCATGTTATAGCAAGACATGAGGTTGACACTCCTCAAGTTTGTGCCGTGCCGCCCGATATGGTACAGTGTAGCGTCTGTGAGCTGCATGCACTTCTTCAGGCTTAGCACCCGTAGATTTTTGCATCCTTCAACCACGCGAAGAACCCCTGTGTTTGTGATGCGCTCAATGCCCTCGAGGTTCAGAAACTGGATCGCTCGGCACCCGACACCGAGATGCGCGAGACCACGATCGCCGATGTGCGTCGTGTACGAGATATCTAGGGAAAGAAGCTTGGTGCACTGCGTGAGCGAGCCTTGTGGGCCTAGCGCACCGGCAATCCAGCCGAGAGCATCGTCGTTCAGCATTGGACAGTGGGACAGATTGAGCTTCGTGAGCGAGCGATTGCAGCACGAGATGAACTCGTGAATGCTCTCGGCGACTAGACATGGACACCACGAGAAGTCGAGCACGTCCAGCCGTTCAATCCCCGTGGCCATGACCTTGAGTACGTCGATCGGAACGACCGACTCTGACAGATCGAGTCGCCGAATAGTGGGGCCCATAATGTGGATGAATGATCGCATCCCAACCTAAGGGACGATACAAAGTTCAGCGCGTGGATCGAAATGACCATGAAGCTCAGCACGTACCGCGGTGATCTTCTTGCATCCTGAGAGAACGACAGTGGAGTAAAAAGCTCGCGCAATCTCTTGGCGGTGGGCGTGCGTCTTCGCCAAGACTTTTAGATTCACGCGCAGCTGGTTTGCCAGCTCATTGAGCAAGACATCGTTGAGCTCGGCCGCGTACGCGCGCAGATCGAGCACTTCAGGGTCGGCTTGCTCGTTCAGAATGGACGTCGCACGCTGCGCGAGTCGGATGGAGCCATCTTGAGCCTGCAGTTTATGCTGCAAACGCTCCGACTCATCATAGATAGGGAGACGATTGTTTCCCGGGGCTGCCTGCAGTGATGCTGTGGCGCGAGATTTTGCAGGTTTAAGAGGAGTCGTTGACCCACCGTTCGATCGAGCTCGAAGCGTAGTTTTCGAGCGCGAGCACTCCATCGGCTGCCCATATTCAAGATGCGTCAGTCAGGGTCAGTGAGATGGAGGGTTGGACCAAAAGCCATGGAGCAACTAAAATAGGTGTGGGCTCGGCGAACCCAGACGCCTACCGCAGTTGCCGAGAAAGAAAACAACTTCAGCCGTTGCATATATTGAGGCGAAGTACAGGACAGGATTGGAGTCCACTGGTGATAAGTATACGTCGGATCTGCTTTCATTTTCTTGCATATATGCGCCCACGTTGTTTCTTCAAGTTTATGTTACTGGGCGAGCTTAGCCAGCGAGGCCAACGCATAGATCTTGATCTCGAAGCCGCCATCCACCTTAACGATACCGTCCGATGCGTCCACACCGATCAACGAACCGGTCTGGCCGGCTTCGTCACCCGAGAGGATGATGACGGTGTCTTGCTTCTCCGGGACAGTTGGCTGAACATCATCCAGCGAAACGCTGACCATCTGCCCGTCGCAATCCAGCATGCACGAGTTGCCACTCACACTGCTGATCACACCAACACGGCCACGGTGCTCTCCAGCGACGACTTCGACCTCAACGCCCTTCCTCTTCCACGTAACCTCACCGCCAGCACCAGACCCGCCGTAGTCATCCGCGTCGTGGTGGTACGCTGGAGTCATCGGCATTCCACCACCAGGCATCATGCCTGGAGTGGCAGCAGGAGTAGCGGCCGAGTTGAGGCGCCCAATACCGGGAGTCGCAACGCCGAATCCTGGAGTCATCGGGTTGTGGTGGTAGCCTGGGGTGTTGATGCCGGGGGTGACAGGGTTGAGACCTGGTGTCATAGCTGACAGACCAGGAGTCGTCGGGTTGAAACCCGGGGTCATAGGCTCCATTCCACCATGGTCGTGGCTCATACCCGGTGTAGCAGCAGACAAGTGTGCAGGAGTTCGAGGGTTGAGACCCGGTGTCGTGGGGTTGAGGCCAGGTGTTGCTGGGTTGTGCGGCAGCATGTAAGCAGGCGTGCGCGGCTCAAGGCCGGGTGTCGTCGGGTGTAATCCTGGTGTGGTTGGGTTCGCAGCAGGCGTGATCGGCTCCCTGGTTGGCGAGCGCGGCGCAAGAGATGATGCTAATCCACCGTACGCGCGGCTGCTGGAGTAATCACGAGGCGCCACGGGATCCAACGGCGTACCGAAGCTCGTCGCATGTGTGATATCCTTCTCTTGGTTCATCTGAGTCTCGAGGAGCGCATCGTCGTTAGCCACATTCCATGCCTCACCACGAGACGATGGAGTGCCAAAACCGCGATGCATAGGGGTCGCCATAGGAGTTGCAGAGCCATGCAGCGGGGTCTGAGACGGCATAGGTGTCGCCCCACCCATTGGCGTGTTCGCATAGCGCGGCTTGTCCTGGATGGCTCCCTGTCGAGTACCGGCTTGCACAATGTGGACTCGATCCACATCCACAACCTTCGCCTTGCAGTGGATCTCAACCTTCACCTTCTGTTCACTCTCTTCAACCACGATGCCGATGTAGCCCTTCCACTGTCCCTTCTTGATCTTGACAGTCTTGCCTACGAGCTCAGACTCACCGCGTCCACCACGCGGCGGCATCCCAGGTCGACTCGGTCGGCCATCAGCTCCGGTGATGGTTGAGTTTTGAATCATGTCCGATCGCGCCTTGCTGCCCGAGAGGACGGTCTGACGAGCCCGCGCCACGAAAATGCCAGCGTTCGTCATGATACGATTGTTGTGCAAGAACAGATACGTTCTGTAGATGTGCTTGACGGTGCCGCTGTGACTGCCGAATGGGCCCTCAACCACGTTCACCATCTCACCGACACTAATGTGGTTGTGCTTCTTGTCCAGAGCGACTGCACGAGAAGAAACCAGCTTACGCTGAATTTCTTGGTCAGAAATGTCGCGAGACTGTCCGTTTTGGCACAAAACCTTGAAGCCTTCGCGACCAACGTGGGTGATGACACCAACATCACCATGGGCAAGCTACAAGAAGGGCACGTTAGGAATGGCGGCATGGGGACATAATCGAACATACCATCACTCACCGCGACGAGGTCGTACAGTTCCTTGCCCTTGTACGAGTCCAAACCGTGCGACACTTCAGCCGACTCCTGCAGGTCTCGGACACGAACTTGGATTTCTTTGGCCATGCTGTCCACGAGGACGATGGCGATCGGTGCTCCATCGGTGTCGTCAACAGCGACGACAGTACCAGTTTCTCCCGAGTAACGACCGGAAACGACCTTGATGTGATCACCAACCTTGACGTACTTCATCAGCTGCTTCATCTGGAAGTCCAAAATGGTGTCCTTGATTTCTTCGTGAAGCGGCATCACACGAACAGTGTCGTTAGCACTGTTCGTGCTCACAACAACACCCATAAGGTTCACGAGGTCGCCTTCGATGACCCGAACAGTGTCGCCCTTTGTCAGATCCACTTTGTTCTTCCAGTCGTCAGCCTCGACATTCGCCATCACTTCATCGCCACCATTTTCGTCTTCTCCGATAGCCGACGAGAATTTGTTGATTTCGTCCAAGCTAGGGTTCACTTCCTCTGTCTGAAGCATCGTTAGGATGTTCACCTCCTTGATGAGGAATCCATCCTTGTAGAAGTCGTTTTCGAACGCATCCATCATTTCACCCGTCACGGGGTGACGACGGCGCGTGTCAACGTGCTGGACGAGTGCTGTGTTGAAAAGCTTCTGCGGTGGTCGTTGTCCCTTCTTGTACTTGGGTTGCTCACCGCCGGCAAGCACAATAGGGTCAATGCGAGGAATCATCTTCACAATCGCCTATTACGAGAAGAAGCCATAGAGTGAGTCCGAGAATCCTGACAACCCGTCAGCACGAGTATTTCGCACTTACCCGTGACCCGTTATCCAAAATCTCCAGCACTTTGCAGAGATCTCCCTTGTACAGGCCCGCTCGCTTGAAGCGCGCCCACGTGCCAGGCACAACCGGCTTGCGCTTCTTCTTCACGTTCAAGACCGAAGTCATCTCGTGCACTGGAACGAGCTTCATCGAGTATTGCATAATGTCACGGAGGCCGTTCACCGCCTCCTTTGCGTGCGGTTCGCGCTCAGCTTCGACGTAGATGAAGCCCTTCGAGCTCGACGCAATGACGGACTTGACATGGAGCGGCTCGCCGCGCTTCGAGAACTCGAGAAACTTGTTCATGAGCGCAATCACCAAGTGCTGCTCGCGCCCGGGCTATAAGACATCAACAAATTTGAGGTGAGAGATCCGGTCCATGGCGTCCCAACCCGCCAACCGCCGACGACGCACCTTGCACTTGAAGACCCACATGCGCGGGTCCTGGATCGACGGCAGCAGCGACTGCTGCGCGACCTCGCTCTGGATCTCGCCGCCCTCGTCATCGTCGTCAAAGTGGCGCCGGCTCTGCTGGTGGCGCTTCTTGATCTGGTTCACAATGTCCTCGGCGCTCTCGTCGTCTTCGTTGCCAAAGCGGGAGCGATCCTGCGGCTCGTACCGGTACGCGTTCTCGACCTCCTCGGCCAGCACGCGCTCCGAGGGGTAGAAGCCGCCGTCGTCGTCGTCCTCTTCCTCCTCCTCGTCCTCGTCCACGTCGGCCTCCTCCTCGATAAACTTGTTGACCGCGCGGCGCTTCTTCTTGGGCTTGGGCTTGGCGGCCGCCTCGCCCTTGCGCTTCTTCGGGGCCACCTCCTCCTCCTCCTCCTCGGACACGTCCTCCTCCTCCTCCTCCGGCACCTCGTCTTCCGACACGTCCTCGTCCTCCGACAGGTTGCGGTCCAGTTCCTCTTCGCTCGACGACATGGTTGCCGCTGCTTTCTCCGGGCTCCGCCGCGTTGACCACCTTTCGCTCAGTCCTCCCCCACCGACTCCCCCCCCTTTTTGTAGGTTGGTCCCGCATCTTGAAACACCCGGTCCCTCCATTCGGGACAGATCGGTCCCTTGTTGGACGGTCCCTCCAAACAAGGGACGGGCACAAGAGTGATGGTTGCAGAACAGGAGCTTCCACGGTACAGTGTACCAAAATCCCAGCTGATGGGGATTTGTGCTGCCCCTGGAAGTCGCAAGTCAGTTGACCCGCGAACACACACACACGCGCAAAGGGGGGGAACGCCAGAAGGTCCAGGAGACCCGCTCCGGGACGCACGCGACGACGGCAGCGCTCGTCGGGGGATCGAAGGCGACGCGAAGCAACACGAACGCGCATCGCACCGAGCGGATGGCGTCGGCCGAGAGCTCCGAGGCCGGCGAGCCGAGCCGCGAGGCGGCCTGCGCGGGCATCGACGCGGTCGTCGCGCAGCCCGTGCTGCTCGCGCGCGTGGTCGCGTTCATCGGCACGCACGAAGCCAGCAAGCTCTGTAAGTGGACGGAGCACAAGCGCTGGGCGCTGCAAGAGTCTCCTCGTACTGACGTGGGTATGTGCATGGCACGGTGCAGTCAGCGTGAACAGGCGCTGGGCGCGCGAGTTGATGAAGCCGGCGGTGTGGGAGATCCTCGCGGGCATGCCGCACCAGCCGCTGCTCGGCAACTGCTTCCGTCGCGCGGCGTCGTATTGCTACCGTGAAGTCGATGTGCCGTCACCGTACGTGCATATATTCCTTGTGCAAGAGCCCGTGTCCTGCAAAGGCTGAATATACGGGTTCGTGTGCAGAAATGTCAACCGTCGCGGGTCGCCGCCGGTGATTCGAGCCTGCTTGCTGAGCGACCATACGTCCATGCGCGATTATGTCCACGATCTACGTCAAATGACCAGTGAAACAAAGTGGTTCGACGCCAAACCGACCGTGTTCTCGACCAACGAGGTCGGCACAAAGGTCAAGGAAACCCTCGACGACTTCGATCGCGCAAAGGCGGGCGTTTTCGATAACGTCAAAGTGCTCACGTCGGACCGCTTTGGCGCGGCTGAAGACCCAACGGTGCGATAGCAAGCCTGGGGCTAGTATACCCGGATCCTGAGTCTCACTATCGTTGTGTTTCGTAGATCTTCAGCGGATCTCTCCAGGATGGTCGTGCGGCCTTTTATTTATGGTCCCTCACAAATCGTTCGCTGCGCTCTTCGATGACGCAAAACTCAGCGTCTTGCTACCACTCGTGCAATGACGCGCTCGCCGTCGGTTGCACGGACGGCACCGTGAAGATCTGGGATTTCAACCAAACGGAGAAGCACAACTACGGAGGGAGAACTCGTGAGAATGTTCCTCCAACGACCTCGATTTCGCACCGGTCATCTTTGGGCCTAATGCCGTTCCTGCGAACTCGCTCCAAGGACAAGGTCATGAACGTATACCTTGACCACAACGACGGCTCGTTGCTCCACATGGCCACATCTACCGAGAAGGGAGAAGCCAATGTGTGGGACGTGTTGAAGGGTGAAATCCTCCTCACAATCGATGCCTCCAAGATTCATCGATCAGCTCTCCCGCGTGCAAACCGTGAGACCAATCCGCAGATCACCAGTTTGATGCTGTTCCGAAACACGCTTGTGTGCGGAACCTCTAACGGTTTTATTCGCGTATTCGATCTGCGAAGCGGTCGGCTCACCCACCGTCTTGCTGGGCACCCCGGTACGTTTGTTTGCATGATCTGGTCTAGTTCTGGGGGTCTCTGATTGTGTGTTTGTGTTTGGACTAGACGCTGTCGTCAAGACGGATACAAAGGGCCGCGTGTTGTGGTCGGCTGGAAAAGAAGGCTCGGTGCGCTGGTGGGGCGGCAAGACTGCCAAGGTGCTCACCAAATCGGCTATCTGTGAGGGCGAGATCTCAGCGCTCGAGATGGACGAGACTGTTGTCGTCGCAGGGTATGGGAAACAGGGAATGGAGGCTTGGGATGTCCGAACGCAGCAGGCACTGTGTACGTTCAGTAGCTCGGACCACGGCGGTATCAAGTCGCTGCAATTTGACAGCCGCAAGCTTGTGACGGTCTCGCACTCGGGCAAGGTACGATTTCCACCCATGGATGAGCTCTGTTGTAGTATATACTAACCACACTTCGACGTTATCTGCCCTTAGGCTGCTCTTTGGCGATGGTACAGCTCGACTCCAGTTCAGTGGTTCAATCCACCAGCGACTTCGACGCGATTTGTGTCAGCCCAGTTTACGAACAGCAATCTGTTGCTCGGCACGGACTGCGGAGAACTCGTGGATTACAATAGATTCTCGACGTTGTAGCAGAGAAAAGGAGGGCAGCTCCCATTTGTCGATATGAACGATAAATGCGAATGAATGAGTCATGAATGTCGAGGGTTCCGTGAGTATTTAGCTGTGGGGGTGGAATGCTTGTGGCGGCACCTTGACATACACGATCCTGTCCTTCATCGTGGGGTTTTGGGGGTTCCGTTTAACTGCCAACACCTGCCGAGAACCAATAGGTGCAGCATTTGCGAATGCCGGTGGTGATTGATTTTCGATCTCCTTGGCTGCTGACTGAGTTTCGACATAACGCGGATTGAACTCGTACTGAGCTTGACCGTCATGCTGGGGCGATCGAATAATCACCCCGGTCTGCGTGTGCAGCAAGACCGCCGGATCGCTGTTTGAGGGCTGGAGAACCTTGCTCTTGCTATGAGCGATGCCCATTCGTGTGCTCTGCTCGGCAAGTTTGTGCTTGCTTTGAAGCGACTCGAACCTCTAATTTTACTTCACGCGCCCAGCGGGGGAGAAGAATCGCATAGGGATCTTTCCATGTTAGAAATCGTCGTCATTAAATAGTGTTCGAGTAAATGAAGGGAATCCCACGAAGATGACGTCGCGGCCATCCCGGAGGCTCCTGATTTGGACCGGATAAACCTCAGCCTGAAACTTGGTGCCGACCGAGCAGCTACCATCTTTGAGTGAAAACGGCCAGTGGTGGCGCGGGCACGACACGCACAGCGTCTTGTCGATCTCTTCGATGTCGCCCAGATGGAGTTCGCCACGCTGGTGCGGGCACACGTTGTTGATTGCGTAGAGCCGTCCAAAGTGCTTAAAGATGGCGATGGTCTTGCCGTTCACGATGGTCTTGGTTCCTATTGATCAATTGCTTGCATGTAAGAGAAAGCGCAGCTCAAGACTTTAAGAATGAGAGAGCATCCAAACACCTTACCAACTGTAGTGTGTCGCGAGCCTGGCTTGATTCGCTTCTTGCCATCGACGGAGTACTCGAAGAGCGTCCGGTGCTCGCTCGCTTCGAGAACATCTTTGCATTTCAACACACATCCACGATATTCGCATTAGACCCAGCGCAGCGCAAACCAAACAATGCGCCGCCAACTATCACCCACCGTCCGGGTTCACCTCGGAGTTGAACCAGAGCAAGTTCGGGTCGTCGGCGGGCGACGGGTCCGGTTCGTAGCGCAAGTCGCTCCACGGATCGAAGTACATGGTGTTCATCATGGCAACGGACGTGTGGAAAAAGGCGAAATGGAGACGACGGCGCGACCGGCGGATGAGTTTATAGAAGGCGCGAGAGGGAGCGAGGGCGTGGCCGATCGGAGGTGGCGTGAATGCGGCGTCGACGCGGCGCCGCCTCCGCGCTCCGCGAATGTTGAGGTTCAGTCGAAGAAACGGAAGAGAGTCCGGTCGGCCCAGTTGGGGCGGATCATGAAACAACAGAATTGCCGCCTTTGAATTTGAATTTTTCAAAACCTGTGATCCGAGATTTTTACGGACTGGACAGGGTAATTACTTCCATCTTGTTCTAGAGATTTGTTTTTACGACGTGGCGGCGTTTTGTTTGGTGGGGCGAGTGGAAATCTTCGGTTGTTCGGGCCAAAGAGGGACAAAGCTTCCAGATAGGATGAGTCGATACGGCGGCGACGACGGCTTCCGTGGGCGCGGACGCGACCGCAGCCGCGACCGCGGATATGGCGGTGGTGGAGGAGGCGGATTCCGCGGCGGCGGCGGTGGATTCCGCGGTGGGGGAGACCGCGACCGCATGCGCCGAGGCGAGCAGACCGGCGGAGGCGCCGAGCATCTCGCTCGGATCCACGGAACGGAGGAAGACCGTGTGAACTGTCCGTTCTACTTCAAGATCGGAGCGTGTCGCCACGGAGACCGCTGCTCTCGCTTGCACAACAAGCCCGTGTTCAGCCAGACGATCCTCGTCAGTCACATGTACCAGAACCCGCTTTCCGCGATCATTGCGGCGAACGGTGACCCGACCGCGCTCGACCACAAGCAGGCCGAGGAGGACTTCGAGGACTTCTACGAGGAGGTCTTTGAAGAGCTGTGCAAGTTCGGCAAGCTCGAAGAGCTCAACATCTGTGACAACCTCGGCGACCACTTGCTCGGCAACGTGTACGCGAAGTACGAAGACGAGGAGGACGCCGCGGCCGCACAGAAGGCACTTTACGGTCGTTTCTACGCCGGCCGCCCGCTCATTTGCGAGTTCTCGCCCGTGACCGACTTCCGTGAGGCGCGTTGCCGTCAGTTCGACGAGGGCACGTGCAACCGTGGAGGCTACTGCAACTTCATGCACATCAGAACAGTCTCGCGCTCGATGGAACGAGAACTTCAGAGCCTGTACAACCGAGGTCGGCGATCATCCAAGGACCGCAGTCGCAGCCGTAGCCGCAGCAAAAGCCGTCGCTCTAAGTCGCGCTCGCGCAGCGGTTCCCGTGGCCGCAAAGCCAAGGACCGCAGCCGCAGCCGTTCGAGGTCTCCGGGCGACAAGAAGCACCGCCGCTCGCGCAGCCGCAGCGCGTCGCCACCGCGAAGCAAGGATGCAGCCGTGTCGAAAGAATAAATTGCATCGGTCGGTTGCTCGCAAAAACAAGGTGCTTTGCTGTGCGTTTCTTCGTTCTGGACTGAAACAGCAACAGCAACAGCCCACCACCAACAGGACTCAACATCCATCCTCGCGCACAACCAACGGCGCCAGCATACGCCAGGACGTTATCTTTTCCACTTGTAGCTTCTCACAGGCGGCCTTATCCCTTTCATTTCATTCATTTTCTTTTTCGTTTCCTCGCTGATCCATCGGTGGCTGACTACCTGGTAGCACTTCAACATAGGGCGCACTAATGGGATTGGCGCGCATTCGGTTTGTTTCCCCTTTTTGAAGTTGACTAGAGATTTGGAGTTGGGGAAGCGTCCTCCGGCAACCGGGAGCGCCATCGAGATGCTATCGCGCCACCACCGACGCCCCGTTCTCAGTAAATGTAGCCACTTGATCCATGGCGTCGTCGTCGCGCAGCAGGGCGACCCTCCGCGCACTCGGCCGCTGGTGAATGCGCTGGTTCGTGCCGCTGTCGATGGGGAGGATGGCGAGACATCGGTGGCAACAACTCGTCGTGATGGATCGTATTCCACGGTCGTCGGGTCGTGTAAGTCGCCGGTACGGGCGGTTTGGACTGTGCGTCTACGAGTGGAGAAGGTGGAGTCGTGCGAAGAGTGGAACGTGACACGCACAGCGCGACTCGAGATGGCGCCAACCTCGCGAAGCGGATTGATTTGGCAGCAAGACATCAAGGTACACGCGCATGAAGCAACAAGTTCGTGTGAACTCGAATTGGACAGGGTGACAGTGAGCGAGAAGGATCTTTATGAAGCTATCGCGTTCAAGCAGGAGGAAGAGCTACTACGACAAGTGGGCGCTTTCGGTGTCTTCCTGAGCATTATGTGGGGATTTGTGCTGTTGTGGGCAGTCGCAAAGTGGGCCTCGCCTCGCGATCTCCGACAAAAGAGACGAGAGCTCAACAAAGTTAGCTGGCATCCTGATGGGGACGAAAGTTCAACAGATGAAGACAAGACCACCGAAGATCTATCCGATGATCATGGGAGCTGGCAGCAGGAACCTATCCACGATATTGATTCTTCCTCCATCTTTGATCAAGATGCAAAGCCTATTCAAAGAGCAACTCAACCACGGACTAGCAAGCGCTTCTTATCCACGCGTGGCGGAAGAAGAAGAATTCGCTTAGTCGAAGAAGACGAACATGACGATGAGTGAATACGACGGCCGATCCACCGAGTCATTATTGAGCGAAAAGGGAAAGAGATAGCTATTCGTCATGCATGATTGGTGCTGATTCTCTCGCTAGAATTCGTCGAAGAACGATTCCTGGAGGTTTTGCTTCCGCTTACGGTCGTCTTTGATTTCGTTGCTGCGTTGCTTACGCGACGCCGACTTCTTGTCAAACACATCGCGCTATTATCGAAGCAGCAAGAGGAGTTAGTTGAAGTGCACCAGCAACGCACTAAAGACGGCAAAGAAGGACTCACTCGGTCGTTGGCTCGGTCTTCAAGCGTGTCCGGTAGGTCGAGAAGGTGACGAAGTGCATTGTTGTACTTGATGTGCTCCTGTAAGCCAGTCCGCAAGAAGCCCTTCATTGCTTCGAACTGAATGACCGACTTCCAAGAGCTCACGTCGAACTGGTCATTCTTGACGGTGAACGAAACTTGCGGAGAGTCGCCGTTCTACAACCACACGTAATGATTGTGAGCACCATCGTCCGACAGAGTAGGGAGATGCTGATCACGCTACTTTACCGCTAGTGTTGCGTGGATGTCGCGGAACACGGAGCGCTGCACTTTTCGGTCCTTCTTGCTGTTCTTCTTGCTGCTGTCCTTGCTCATAGAGCGGAACTTGTCCACAATTTCGACGTCGCACGGCAGCGTTACACCGCATTTCTGAGCACTCTCGAACAGAAGCGCGATATTTTCACCGGCAGCCGATCGCACATCAACGTCCGCGTGGTCCAGCAAGACCAAGAACTGGGGGAGATAGCTAGTACAGTCAACTTTACGTCAGTCGCCTGCGATATGCAGTGTTTGGAGAAAATTACTCCAATGCAGCTCACCTGTTGATGAACTCCTCCGTGGCCAAGTATTCATCCGGGTAGTTAGATGCGGTGAGACCCCACGCGTTCAACGCACTCGCACAAACAGGCCCAGCGGCCTTCAGGTCGAAATTCTTGTCGAGGAGCGCGAAGAGCTCCTCTGCATTTTCTTCCTCGACAGCGCATACAAAACAAATCATCGCCAGCGATTGGATTGCCTGGCATTTTTTGCATCGCACTCGAGCAGACATGAGTACAGTGCCGGCGTTCCGGTGAAATCGCAATAAACGCACCGTGGCTTTGACCTTGGGGTTCCTTGCAGCCTTCGCAAGCGGCTCAAGGACGTTCTTCGCGCGCTGGAAGAATCTCTCGTCATCCGATCCAAAAATGAGACTCATGATCGCCAGCATATTCGCGCCAAGAAGCGCTTCATCTTCAGTCGGTCTACGCAAACACGT
This sequence comes from Pythium rhizo-oryzae, assembly GCA_027475725.1. Taxonomy (NCBI): domain Eukaryota; phylum Oomycota; class Peronosporomycetes; order Pythiales; family Pythiaceae; genus Pythium; species Pythium rhizo-oryzae. Next base: position 8,957 of record JAMFLL010000742.1, on the reverse strand, counting down.
GAGCACGTTGCTCACAAACCTGTGTCAAGGAGGCTTGTTAGTCAATCAAGTTTCCACCAAAAATACCATTTACCAACCACGACGCACGTGTCCGTGACGCTTTCGACCGGCAGATACTGCAGAAGGAATTTGTGCAGCTTCTGCATGGCCGCGACGCGAGTGGTGGTTCTGCAGCACGAACGGCATCATCAGATCCCTGCAACTGGCACAAGAGCTAGCGCTGTGCCTACCTTTTCTCGGTCAGTTCTTCGATCGCCTCTTCGATGGACTCATCGTCGCCTTCGCCCTTCGTGTAGCTATCATAGAACTCGGCGTCCTCCGAGGCCATCGTACGTCCGGTCTCGATGGATGCCAGCGACACGGCGTCGTCGTCGTCCGACTCGTCCTGGCGCATGCGTCGACCTGATCAAAGAGATGGCGATGAGATCAAGATCACCATGCGCCGCCTCCGCTACAGCCACCACGCTCACCTCCTCCGCGCTTCTTCGCCATGCTTGTGCTTGTGTCTCGTCTCGTCCTTGGAGCTAATGAGCTTGTGGTTGTCGCGTTCGTGCAGCCACTGCAACTTCGACACGCTCGGGTCTGGAGATTCTTGTCTTTGTCTCGGCGCCCTGTGGAGGCGAAGCGTTCCGATGGTGAGACAACCACCGTAGTACGTATTTTGACCAATAGATATACTTTGAGAGTGTTCTCTACTGTGTTTTGGCCAATCAAAGCAGAATATAACACAGAGGGTTCATGAACCCATGCCTGGTGCGACCAGTTGAAGCAAGCTCACCACCACTTTCCCTCGCAAACCAACTGCAATGTCATCGCCGAGGACGATGGCCGTGATCACAGGCGCGGTTCCCTCCCCAATATACTCTCTGCTTCTCCCTGGTACAGCGCAGCACCCGCAGCGGCATTTCTGCGATCCAGCAGTGCCAGTGACACCTCACCTGTCACTCGGTTGGGTTGATCCTAATTTCAACCAATGTAATCACTTCTTTCAGCACACTGACGTACAATCGTTTCATTGGTCGAAATGGTATAGTTCTGTCTGATTGGGCAAAAAGCTTAGATCGGGCATCCACAGTGGAGCGAGGATCGATCAATCTGGAAGGAGAAGGCTTGCAGCGGCGACGGCACGCGTGAGCGGTGCGTGGGTATGCGTCCTCCCTCCGTCACGCGGAGAGGAGCAGCATGCTTCTAAAGCGCAAGTGCTGACTCTGTGGCTGTTGGCGTGGTTAGGTTTCAGTCTGATTGATAATCGTACCAGTTGAAGCGAAGGGAGCGACACGAGGATGACGCCGACCAAGCAAGTGACCGTGGGCGACGTCAACGCCACCGCCGACGACGTCCGCAACCGCGTGACCGTGACGGATAACGCGATGGAGGTCGACCAGACCGGCCCGCAGATCGACGAGAGTCTCTACAGCCGCCAGCTGTACGTCATGGGCCACGAAGCGCAGATGCGCATGGGCGCGGCGAACGTGCTGATCATCGGCCTCAACGGCCTCGGCGTGGAGATCGCGAAGAACATCATCCTCGCCGGCGTCAAAAGCGTCACGCTCCACGACGACACCAAGACGAGCTTCCTCGACTTGGCCTCGCAGTTCTACCTCACCGAAACCGACATTGGCCACCCGCGTGCGGAGCGTTCCGTGCAGAAGCTGGCCGAACTCAACCCATATGTGCCGGTGCACACCCACACGGGCGCGATCACTGAGGAGTTTCTGCGTGGCTTCCGGGTACGAGTCATTTTGAGGCTTGTTCTTCGGTACAGCAGCTGACAGCTCTATCACGCAGGTTGTTGTGCTCGTCAACTCTACGTACAGTGAGGCGCTGCGCATCGACAAGATCTGTCACCAGCACTCGATTGGTTTTATCAAGACCGACGCGCACGGCGTGTTTGGGTCCATCTTCTGCGACTTTGGCCCGGAGTTTGTTGTCGCGGACCGCGATGGTGAGCAGCCGATCACGTGCATGATCTCGTCTGTGTCGAACACCACCCCGCCGCTTGTCACTGTCCAAGACGAGGCGCGCCATCAGTTGGAGACGGGTGACTACGTCACCTTCCGTGAGATCACGGGTTTCCCATTCCTAAACGAATGCGAGCCGCGCACTGTGACGGTGACCGGCCCGTTCACGTTTACCATCGATATCAAGGATGAGGAGGACAAGCAGCGCTTCCTCGCTGGACAGTCGTCAACTGGTGGGTATGTGACGCAAGTGAAGCAGCCGCTGACGGTGAAGTTCAAGCCGCTGAGCGAGGCGATTGCGTCGCCGGGCGAGTTTTTGATCAGCGACTTCGCGAAACTGAACCGACCGGAACTCCTTCATATCGCGTTCCGCGCATTGGACGCCTTCCAGGAGAAGAACAACGGCAAGTTCCCGAAGCCTGGTTGCGCAGCTGACGCTGAAGCCGTGTACAACTTGGCTGTTGAGATCAACAAGGCCGCAGCTGCAAAGAGCGAGTTCACCATCGACCACCTTGAATGCGAGGAATCGAAGACCGTGATCAAGGCTCTTTCATCCGGCGCAACTGGCGTTATTTCGCCCATGGCAGCTTTTCTGGGAGGTATCGTCGGCCAAGAGGCGTTGAAGGCTTGCAGTGGCAAGTTTACTCCGATCCAGCAGTTTTTCTACTTCGACGCTGTGGAGTGCTTGCCGGCTGCTGTCGCAGCGGGTAACGCGAGCGAATTTGAGCCTATCGGGGATCGCTACGACGGCCAAGTTGTCGTGTTCGGTCGCTCGCTCCAGGAGCAGCTGAAGAAGCTGAATATGTTCCTCGTCGGCGCCGGTGCAATTGGATGTGAGATGTTGAAGAACTGGGCCATGATGGGTGTGTCTTCCGGTGAAGGCGCTATCCACATCACGGATATGGATACCATCGAGAAGTCGAACCTGAACCGCCAATTTCTCTTCCGCTCGAAGGATGTTCAGCAACCGAAGTCGACCGTCGCGGGTCGAGCTATCAAGGAAATGAACCCCGACGTGAACGTGACTTCCTACGTCTCGCGGGTTGGCGCCGAGACGGAGGCTCAGTTCAACGATGACTTTTTCGAGTCCCTTTCCATTGTTTGCACTGCCCTCGATAATGTCGAGGCTCGGTTGTACATGGACCAGCGCTGCTTGTTCTACGGACTTCCGATGCTGGAGTCCGGGACGCTTGGTACGAAGGGTAACACCCAGATTGTTGTCCCCCACAAGACGGAGAACTACGGCGCCTCGCGCGATCCTCCGGAGAAGAGCATCCCGATTTGTACGCTGAAGAACTTTCCGAATGCAATTGAGCACACTCTTCAGTGGGCTCGCGACTGGTTTGAAGGCGAGTTCTTCCAAGCCCCGTCGGATGCGAACCAGTACCTTGCCGGTGGAAACTTCATCAAGCAGCTGAATGAGCAGCAGAACACCAAGCTGGAGACTCTCGAGCGTTTGAAGCAATCACTTGTGGATGGTCGCCCGGAGTCTTTTGAAGATTGCATCACCTGGGCTCGTTTCAAGTTCGAGGATCTTTTCAGCAACCAGATTAAGCAACTTCTCCACAACTTCCCCCTCGACCAGGTATGCTTACTATCATTGATGGACAATCTGGATTCACCACAACTTAGCATGTCGTCGTTGCTGTAGGTGACCACGTCTGGCACACCGTTCTGGTCCGGGCCGAAGCGTCCACCGACCCCGGTGCAGTTCTCGCCAAGTGACCCTGTTCATCTCGACTTCGTCGTCTCGGTTGCGACTGCTCGCGCGAAGGTCTACGGCATCAAGGACATTCAGGATCGTGCTCGAATCGAACAGGCAGTGCGTCGTATCACGGTGCCTGATTTCGTGCCGCGTGACGGTGTCAAGATTGCGGCGTCTGACGCCGAGATGAAGGAGGATGCGCCTCGCATGAACACGGACGAGCAGTGCGACTTCATTCTCGGGCAGCTCCCTTCCGCCGACAGCGTGGGTGGCTACCGAATGGAGCCGATCGAGTTTGACAAGGACGATGACTCGCACATGGAGGTTATCGTTGCCACCTCCAACTTGCGCGCTCGCAACTACAAGATCCCGGAGGCTGATATGCATCGCTCCCGTTTCATCGCGGGAAAGATCATTCCTGCTATCGCGACGACCACGGCGTTGGTGACGGGCCTCGTGTGTCTCGAGTTTATCAAGGTCATCCAGGGCAAGCCTCTCGACAACTACAAGAACGGCTTCGTCAACCTCGCTCTCCCCTTGTTCACGTTCTCCGAGCCCATTGAGCCGAAGACAACGAAGTCCAAGTTGAAGGGTGAGGAGTACAAGTGGACTGCGTGGGATCGCATTGACGTGGACATTGGCAACGTGACGCTTCGCGAGTTCCTGGACTACTTCAGCTCCGAGTATGACTGCGAGATTTCGATGCTGTCGTACGGTGCGACGATCCTGTACGCGATGTACTCGCAGAAGTCGCGTTCCAAGGAGCGCATGGCCATGAAGATGTCAGAGCTTGTTGAGACTGTGACGAAGAAGCCGATCGATGCGAACCTCAAGTACCTGATCCTGGAGGTCTGCGCCACGGACGCCGACGACGAAGACCTCGAGCTGCCCTACCTCCGCTTCCACTACCGCAAGTGAGGCCTCCGCTAGCACCGCCGCTGCGAGGATGCAGGCACAACACAAGGTTTCTTTCTCTCCTTGTCAGTTCAAAACCAAAACATAAAAGTCTCCTCTCAAATATCACGAAACCGTGAATCCCAAATGTTTGAATAAGCGTGAAACCGGTAGATACCGGTATCCTGGGTACCTTTCTGTCGATCCCCATCAAGATCAACCTGGAAGGGAGAAGAGAAGAGCGAGGATCGCGAGCATGGCGCTGAACATCGAGTTCCAGCACCAGACCAAGCGCGTGCGCGTGTCGCCCGCGATGACCATGGTAGGATGCGCTGTATCTTAATGCAGTAGATAGCATCGCCAGTCTCACGCGGTGGCGGCTTTGCTGGATTTGTGTCGCAACAGTTCCAGGTGGTGGAGACGGCGCGGGAGCTCTTCGGGCTTGACGCGGCGGCGCATTTCGAGCTGCTACACCGCGGGCGCGCCGTGGACCTGTCGATCCCGTTCCGGCTCACGGGCATCTCCAACAACGCCGCGCTGGAGCTGCGCGCGGGCGCCGCGAGGGGCGCCGACGCCGTCCAGCAAGTGCGCGTCGCCGTGCAGCTGGCCGACGGCAAGCGCGTGCAGGACACGTTCGGCAGCGACACGACGCTCGAGCGCATCCTCACGCAGTTCCGGCAGCTGCCCGTGGCCGCGGGGCAGGAGGTGAGATGAGTGTGGCGTTGTGGCGTTGGTCGATTGCGCCACTGGTGTTCACCCCGCCGTTGGTGCTTCGTGTTGGACAGTTTTCTCTTACGTACATGCAGCGTGAAGTCGCCCATGACGCGTTCTCCTCCACGACATTGCAAGGTTTGTACTACCTGCCTACCTGGAGTCGTGTATGGGATCAAAGGAATGAGTGTGTGGGTTGATGGCGATCGTTCATGTATCTAGAATTGGGGATTGTGAGCGGTTCAGCCATGTTCCGAGTGGTGCGCAGCGCGGTGCAGCCTAGCGGAGTCGCTAGACCGGAGTCTTTGGCCCCGGTGTCCGGTCCAATTACATCACCAGGTCCTGTTGCTCCACCGGTGCCTACGACCGTTCCAGTGGTTCAAAAGCACGTGACATTCACTGCCCCCCAGGTGCCCTCCTCGGAGTCGTGGACTGAAGAGGAAGAGAAGCACAGCGAGCCACCGAAGCCACCTGCATTCTCTGCCTCGCCGGCTCACACCCAGGCTGCACCACATATCCCCGTGCACGTGGATACCAGCGACGGAGATGTGGAGATGGCCGCGGTGGAGCCGCCGGTGGTTCGATTGAGCTCGTACGACGCGTTGCAGCTGCTGCGCGATAGCTGCTTCGACTCTGTGTCTCGCACAGCCATAATCACACTCATGAAGATTGTCACTAATATCCTGTCGTACCCAGGTATGCTCAGCCTAGCTCATGATCTGCACTGTTGAGCCATCCCCAGACTAACCAGTATCATCACTATCGTTCCTGCTTAGAAAACGAGAAGGTTCGATCTGTACGCGTGTCGAACCCTGCCTTTGACAGGAATGTTGGCCGGCACAAGGGCGGGATTGAGTTTCTCCAATCGACTGGCTTCGAGCTTGACAAGGAGACTCAGACTTTGAAGCTCGCGTCCGTGGAGCAAGCCAAGTCAGGCTTGGATAAGGCGTTGAAGTTGCTGAATGCCGAAGCAGACGACCTCAACATCCAGCAGAACGAGCGCCCTCAAGTTATCGTTCCCATGGAACGCAGCGAAGATTTTGACGCTTTCAAACCGATCATTACACGAATGCAAGCGCAGCCCCGGGGTCCAAGCGCGACCGAGGTTCTCGTCGACAACCTGAAGAACAAGCAGGAAGAGTTGTTGCAGCGGATTGAGAAGCCGCAGCGGAACACGACGATCATCTTCCCTGGCCAACAGCTATCAGCGCCTACGGTCGAGCAGGTTGACACAGAGATGGCCACTGACATTGGTCCCAGTGATAGCTCGCTTGTTATCGCCAGCATGAAGGCCAGACGAGCAGAGATGGAGAAGGCTCAGGTAAGCCAGATTATGCGCTCCCGTCTCCTTCTCCAGCTTCTAATAATCGCTCCTTTTATGATCAGAACTTCCGAACTCAAGCTATGCGGGAACTCGATGAGCTCAAGCGGAAGAAAGTCTTCCAGCAGGCGCTCATCCGCGTGCAGTTTCCGGATCGAGGTGCGTGCTCGCGTTCGTTGGCTTTCTTACATACACTCTTGTGCTCACAAGTCGTACTCTGTAGTGGTCCTGCAAGCTGCATTCCACCCTATGGAAACCATCGCAGATGTCATTTCCCTCGTTCGCGAGTCCCTCGACAGTCGGTATGCGGATGCTGTATCATTCTACCTGTACGTGTCACCACCGCTCCAGAAGCTTGCGCCGGAGAAGTCTCTCTCCGATCTCGGTCTTGTGCCTGCAGCGCACACGTACCTCTCGTGGATTGATGGACCACAGACACAGAACACAGAGCTCCGCGGCTGGTATTTGCGCCAGGACCTGGTGGGTTTCTTCCTTGCTGCATAGCACAGCTCAAATTCTCAAGCCTGACAATTATTCTCCGTTTACAGCTCACCCCTGATCAGCCAGACTCCAAGAACCCGGGTGATGCCGGCTCCACGGCATATCCTAGCTCTATCGCTCTCGGTAAGTCTCTCTTCGTTCGAGTATGGAATCTCGCACTATGTAGTTGTTCACATTCTCTCGACATCGCTCAGACGAGGTGGCGGCAGCCAAGGCTGCGCAGGAAGCCAAGAAAGCTGCAGCTGATGCCGCCGTAAAACGCGCGGCAGCGGGCGAATCCAAGGGCAAGTCGGGAAAGAAGCCGTCGTGGCTGAAGCTGTAGGGGTCAACACGAACTACAACAAACGATCATTTCCATTTTTGATGGCAAATTCTAATGGTGGGGTATTCGGAAACAATCGAAACTTCTTCCGCCGTTTAGTCACTCTCGTCGATCACGATCACGTTTTCCTCCTTCGACTCGGGCTTCAATAGTTTCTCTTGCGGGCCGCTCACGACTTTGAGACGAACATTGGGAACAGGAGCCGGGACGCTTTCCTCTTCTGTGCTCACCGTTGACGCACTATCCTCAGCCTTAGCACTCACTTCAGCTGGTCGTCTTGCGTGGGCATCTTTGGTGCGCTCGCCCATCAGCTGGCGCCGTCGCAAGAAGTCGAAGCCCTTCTCAGCGTTACGCGGAAGGAAAACGCGCGTTGACTTGGCCCACGCAAGCTCGCGAGGCACCGGACCAGTGCGATTGATCGTGCGAGAAATAGGCGCCGTCAAACTCAATCGCTTCGCCGTTTCAATCTCATCCTTCCGCGCGTTGAGCTTCTCCTGCACCATTGCTCGCTTCATCTTCTTGGCGAGTTCCTTCTTAGTCAGCTTCTTACCAGCGTTGGCGTCCTCGTTGCCACCGAGATTCAATTTCTCCGGTGCCATCGTTCCGCGGCAGTTCTTCGCCTTGCAGTAGCAGCGCCACTCAAGCGCCTGGCTTGTGTGGAACTGGTAGTCGTACGACAGCTCTTCTCCGGCGGCGATCTCCTTAATCGCCGTGATCGCAATTCGATTCACGCCACGCACGTTCCACTTGAGAAGTCGGCAGTTCGGATCGCACGAGTGATTAATGAAGCGAGAGACGCTGCCCTTGTGGCGGGCATCAATGTAGACACCCTTGCTGAGCTCCATGACATACATGTTCTTGTCATCCGGATGGAGACGCGCGTGCTCGGAGAGGCGTCGATCTTTCTCCTCTTCGTTGATCACCTCGCCAACGTACTCAATGACGAGCTGCCCAGGCTTCACCGGCTCAAGCACTCTCAAGCCCCACCCCTTTTCGACCGTGTGGAAGCGTTCAAACCTTGGGTACAGGCGCTGGTGGAGCGCGCGGTTCCCGCACTCCTCTCCCAAGCGACAGTTTGATTCCTTCTCTCTCCGTTCCGAAGCCTTGAGGGGGACCAGACCGTTCGTCGGGGCTGGACCGAAGCACTCGGTGAAACTGAGTCGGTTAATGCAGTCGTCTCCGCAGGACTTCTTGCAGACACACTCTGGCACATCTTCCAGCGATTCTTTGACCTGCTTGAATGTGTAGATACTGCGCACCAGCTTGCGGTATGACGGCGGCTCCTTCTTGACTTCGTCCATAAGCCCGAGCTGCAGGCGAAAGTGGTGGCAGTCCTTCTCGTCACTCTCCATGGGTTCGTCCTTGGGCAGGAACAGCACTGGGAGACGCAAGTTGAAGTCGACGACGACGCTGTCAAAGCTGCGGTCGGTCAGGTACTGCGTTGGGATGCGCGGCAGCTTGTCGTTCGGGTGGCGATAGCACAGCAGCCCAAAGTTGTTGTAGCGCGCGCTCGGGGGCACGCAGTGCGGGTGGTACGCCTCG
>JAMFLL010000741.1:0-27094 GCA_027475725.1 Pythium rhizo-oryzae | reverse complement strand
GAAGCCCGGCGAGAAGATCTTGTCGGACTTGATGTTGGACAGCACGTTCTCCGGCACGTCGTTCACCGGCTGGTAGCGCTTGTCCACGGCGGCCGCGAACGAGCGTGTAGACGCGGCCGTCGCGCGCGGCAGCACGCGCGCGGCGAGGCGGAGCGAGCGCGGGGCGAGCATGCTTCTCGGCTGATCTTTCTCGTGGTGTGATTGCCCAGTCGCCTCGCTTTTGGAGCTCTCCGAACCACGCCCTTCGATTACGTTCTGCCGCACACACTTTCTCCGTGGATCCCTTGTTAAACCAATCAAACGTTGGTATGGTTCAATCCAACCAACGTTATTTACAACCTAGCCGCATCATCGCTTGGCCCAGTTGGCCCACTTGGATTGTGGTTACGTCTGGACCATCACTCCGGATCTCAGAAAGAAAACAGCGGTGGAGTTGAAGCTGATCGGGAGAGCTGGACAATACCGGTACCTTGTGGAGAATGAGCTTAGCGCGCGGCAGCACCGAGGTCACGTACACGAGCAGCCTCCTCACGCAGCGCCCGGCTTGTTGGACACGGCGAGGTACGCGCACCGGGCGAAAGGCGCGCGACTTGAACGGCCTTCAGTTCAAATGCTCCCAGATTTCCACGAAACAAAAATACATTTCTACGTTTGCTACTCAACTTCCAACGTGGGCACACTTGGCAAACACAGAGGCCGGAGTGCACGAACAGTGCATGCAGTTTGACGCTGCCATGCTCGAGATCACCACTCAATCCGAAAGGGGGGCAGTTCAGATCCAGAGTGCAGTGAGGGGCTGGCTGGCGCGACGCTTGTGCACCGGTTTCGCCCAAGAACTGTACCAGATATGCCTCGATGAAGCGTCCGGTAAGCGCTACTACTGGAATTCGAGAACAGGTGCAGCCTGGTGGTCGCAGCCACCGCTCTTTTGGCCTCGTGGAGACGAAAAACGAATGATAATCGAGCCTGCGGAACCCTTGTCCACCGAGGAGGGATCAAGTCCGATTACCGACGACAGCTCAGCGCCTCAACATCCATCGGACGCCGTCGCCACGGTCAGTTTAGTTCGTAGCCGTGTCGACGGTGAGGAGTTTCTCGCGCGGTGCACGCAGGAGAAACAAAACCTGTACGAGGCACACAGACGAACCGTGATGCGCTCTATGCGTCGATGGGAGCAACAGCAGATGCGCGAGAAGACACTCGCCCGCGTCAATCGCCTCAGTAAGGCTGAAGCGGAAAACCACAAGCGGCTTGTCGACCTCCAGCAAGGAGCCAAGGTGCGCAAGCTGGCATGAGGGTCTATTGATTCACATGGACATGGCGCCTGATCATATCATCGCCAACTCCACGCAGGCATACAATCTCAAATCTATCCGTCAAGCGGCAGTCCAAGGAGACGTCACCCGCCTTGTCGAACTACTGGACCAGGGCTTTGACGCGGACGCTTCCAGTGTGCGTGAATTCGATGAGCAAAGTGTAGATGGGATTATGTGGCTAACCTTCAGGTGTTCTCAACCGCGGATAGGCAATGGGACTCACGCCACTTCTCGGAGCGAGCCAAAGTGGATGTCTTGACGCCGTAAAAACTCTGCTCCAACGCGGGGCCGATGTCAATCACCAACACGCGAAAACCAAACGAACTGCGCTGATGGAGGCGAGCGCACGAGAGAGCGCCGAGGTTGTTCGGGAGCTGCTTCGATACGGTCAGTCCATCCTCTAGATCTGGACCCTCGTACTTTCTCGATCGGCTGATGATCGTGGTCTTCACTTAGGTGCACGGCTCTCCGTGCGAGATGCCCACGGAGAGACTGCGTTTGATGGGGCTAAAGATGCGCTCATTCGACGTTATCTGGAGCTGGCTACGTCAACTTGGTCCTCTGAGAGTGCCGAGGTGTTCCCCGAACCGTTTCGGAGCGCCGGCAAAACGCTCTTGCTTGTCCGAAAGCGCCAGTCTACACAGTGCAACGAAAAGCGCACGATGACGAAACGAGAGCTAGCCACGTTACGCCCAAGTCTACTCCGGTCAGCTGCCGAGGCAAAGATGCGATACGACGAGCAGGTTCGGGCAAGCCATTCGCAGGTGTCACTGCTGGGAAAGGTTGATGTGCTGCGCCGAGCCGACAGCCAGTACGATGAGGACCGATCACAGCTATTGCGCGCAATTGAGCGGGCGCTTCTGTCAAAAGCGGAGGCCGAGCAGCCGCGGGAGCTACCTAGCGCTTCGATCGCCACAATTCTCGCATTCTGCGATCGTCACTGGTTTGATCAGAGCGCGATTAGCCACCACGCCCACGATCGGAAGCCGAAACGAAACCGGAAACAAGTCAAGCACAACCCGGTCGAGCCGAGTAAGAGACGAGCTGAGCTCCCCGCGGTGCCCGAACCAATCGCGACAGAGTGGAACGAGCTCCAACGAGTGTTGCAGGTAGGATTCGCTGCGTCGCTTTCGAACACACGGGTCGCAATGCTCGGCCACCTCACGGATATGCACTGCAGGATCGCTGCGAGGAGTTGAGACGGGCTCAATGTGCAGAGCGACCCGACGCAGAGAATGGCGTGACACGAAACCGAGCTGACGGCCAGACGATGTCAACGCTGCGCGTGTGCGTGGTCGAGGCGCAGCATTTGCCGTATCGAGACCCGCGAGTTCGCGATCCCGTGAGTCGCACTTCACCTGCCAAATTCGACGGAGCGCGTTTCTCAGTGTTTGCATGCTGTAGATTGATCCACTTGTCCGCGTGACGCTGCGTGACCGAGTGGAAAACTGCATGTCCGTCTCGACAGAGTGTCGGTTAGGCGACCGCCACCCGACGTGGAATGCGGACTTTTCGTTTAGCGTCGAGTCTGTCAAGGGCGACGTGTTGGTGCAACTGATAGATGCCAAGCGGAAGGAAGTCGCGGGCGAAGTCGTTGTGGCGCTGCGGACGATGGTCGACCAAAAGCAGCACGACGAGTGGTTCGTGCTGCCCCCGACGCTGCGACAGCAAGCGCTCGAGAAGGCTCCACGCGAACACGCTGCGCGCGTCCGTTTAGCACTGCGGCTCGTCCACACACCGGTAGGTCACGAACTCTCCACACAGGTCACCTGCGACTGTTTCCGAGAAGCTGACCTGTGTGCGTCTTGCTTTTCACGCGTAGTCCATGCTCTTGGCCCGCGAGATCCAGCAACTGCTCACGACGCGCGCGGAGGTGCTGCGTCGCAAACTCGCGCTCATGCAAAGCGCACTCGAAGAATGCGTTCAGAAACTCGCGATGGTATGAGAAGATCATCTTGTTCTTTTTATCTTCATGTTTACCTCCTACGCGCCGCGTACTTGGCAGACGCCCAGTCGGGCAGCTCTGGCAGCTCCACGCTCGCGTCGGGCGCGAATCGCCGGAACAGGTCCTCGATGTACATGTGCTTGATGAGCCCCGGGGGCCGCGCATCCGAGAACGCTCGGAGCGCGTCCTGCACGCTCATGCCGCCGCGCCGCACGAGGTACGAGACCACGAGGTAGCCCGTGCGGTTGAGCCCGTGCGTGCAGTGGACGGCGATGCTGCCGTGCGGCTCGGCCGCGACAAACTCGTCCACGATGCGCACGAACGCCTCGACCTCGGACTCGCGCGGCGGCGCCTTGAAGCCTTCGATGCAGAGCTTGACGTACTTGACGCCCGAGTCGCGGAACTCGGCGTCGCCGTCGTAGTACTTGGTCGTGTTCGTGAGGTCGATGAGCAGGCGCACGTCGCGGCCCTCGCTCGCCTGCGTCTGCAGAAAGATCTCGGGCGTCCACAGCTCCTGCGGCGACCGGATCATGCGCGTGAACTTGTCGTCCAGTGGCACGCGCATCGCGACGAACCGTGAGGACGCGACCAGCGCGCCGATCTTGGGCACGTCGTCCCAGTTGTCGGGCACCGACAGTTTCCCGCGACGCGGCGCTCCTTGGCCACCACCACCGCCGCCGCGGCGTCCTCCTCTCCCACCGCGACCGCGATCGCGGCCTCGCGGCTGCTGCTGGCTTGGAGCTGGCGGGGCAACGCCATTCGCGCGCGCGTCTCCTGATCGGTCCGCTGGCGCGTGGTCATAGGCGCCATGCGGTGCGTGCGCGTCGTCTCTCGTGTGCGGCGACGTCATGTCGCGTCTACCGCGCGTTTCCGAGCGGTCGCGGTCGTGCGGTCGGCGGCGGCGCTCGCGGGATCTCGAGCGGGATCTCGAGCGGGATCTCGAGCGCGAACGCGAACGCAAACGCGAACGGGAACGGGAACGCGATCGGCTTCGGCGTCGACGGGGCGCGTGGCCGTCACAGCGGTCGTCGCAGAGGTCGTGGGGAGACGGCTGGCGACGCGCTTGGTGCGGCGGAGAGGCGTCGCGTCGGCGATGGCGCCGGTTCTCGCGCGTTCGGCGGCGACGGCGGTCCCGGTGCGGCGCGCGTCGCCGCTCCGTGTCCATGTATTATCACGAGGACGGTCACTATGCCTCCTGGTCTGAGCGCCAGCGGCCAAGAACACGGTGAACCGGTTCATAACCGATGTGATACCGGTCTCACTTGCCTTTCGCCTGACGTCATCTTGAGGTTCCCGTTCCGGTGCCGGTTGACGCAAACGGAAACTGCGAGCAGCTCACCTTGGCGCGGTTTGTTTCTCACCCAACAACTTCGACACCACGCGACGCCATGGCGCTGGGCCGCAAGATCCGCGTGCTGTGCCTCCACGGCTGGCGCACGAACGCCAAGATTCTGCAGCACCAGACGCAGGGCCTGCGCGAGGCGCTGGGCGACCGCGCCGAGTTCCTCTTTCTCAACGCGCCGTTCGCGGCGACCGGCCCGGCGCAGGACGTGATCCAGAGCTTCTACGCGCACGAGGCGCCGTTCTTCGAGTGGTGGAACGCCATCAAGATCGAGCCGGAGGACCCGAGCCGCGCGCACAAGGCGCACAGCTACCGCTACGAGGGCGTGGACGAGACGCTCGACTTTATGGCGGCGCGGCTGCGTGAGCTCGGGCCCGTGGACGTGCTGCTCGGGTTCTCGCAGGGCGCCGCGCTCACGAGCGTGCTGACGGCGCACTGGAAGGCGCAGCACCGTGTGCGCCCGTGGAAGGCGTGCGTGCTGGTCTCGGGCTTCCGCCCGCGCGCGCGCGAAGTGCGCGACCTCTTTGAGGACTCCCACGGCCACCGCCTTACGCTGGACGTGCCGTCGATCCACATCATGGGCAAGGCCGACTCGATCTTCCAGCAGTGCGAGGACCTCTTCGACACGTACGACGGCGAAGACGACGGCCTGCGCCGGTACAAGTTCGTGCACGAAGAAGGCCACAAGTTTCCGACGCCGAGCCGGCACGAACAGCTGTACCGGGACGTCGCGCAGGCGCTCGAGACCATCATCGCCGAGCCGTCGGGCGGAGGCTTTCTCTAGAAGCGTGGTAGAATTGCGTTCACACTCATCAACTACGTGGCTTGCTATCGCGCTCTCTGCGCTGTCTATGGTTCTCCTCCTTTATCAGTACTGTTGCTCGAGCTCCGTGAGCACCTCGATCGAGGCGCGCGTGGCCTGGAGCTCCGTCTCGAGCTGCACAACGCGCGCGCTGTCTTGCTGCTGCACCGATTCTGGCACCTTGTCTCCGTATCCTGGCGCGCGCTGGCGCTTGACCACGCCCTCAAGCGAATCCGCCATCTTGCTCGCTCGCTTCGTCAGGCGCTCAATCTCCATTCGAACGCGCTGGGGCGTATCCGGATCGTCCGGAACGGGGAAGAGGACTGTTGTACGAGGAATGCAGTCGTTAGATATACACGTACCACTCACACGGACTGGAAATCTCCCTCACCTTTGCACGTCTGTGAGATCGAGTGACTGAGCGTCACAGTACTCGTCGCAGCGTTGTGGGCTTCTTCAATTGAGATCCGCAGACGGCTTTGGCCCTCCAGATCACGCACTGCGGCGCGCAGGACCGTCAGATTCTTCGGATCATCACAGGAAACTTTCACGACAATGTCTCTGTTGACAGGACACACAGAATGCCTACGTGAGCGAGATGCAGTTGGGGCAGCCTCTCCTTTCTCAACGTACTCCGTTTGAGATCCTCCTGTGGGAGCCAATGTCTTGACAGTGTGGCGAAGCGAGCGGATGGAGTGGAGAACGTCGAGAACCAACTGTGAATGAAGCAAAAGGCGGTAAGACGGACGTCCCGAAGAGTGAGATATGACTGAGATATCACCAACCTCCATGTCGTTCTCCGCCGAGTCATCAACCCATGGGTCAACGTGGTCTTGCTCAGGGTATTGGGCAAAGAGAAGCGCCTCATCCGCAACCTCCGCGTTCGCCGACGGATCATACGTTCGGATACGTTGCCTGGGCACAACACCATGTCAGCGCCTCCACAGATTACCTTGAGGTACACGAAACACATACCATAACTCTTCCGTGACGAATGGCGCAAACGGGTGCAGCAGGCGCATGGAATAGTCGAGGCATGTGAAGAGAGTAATTCGCGCGGCCATTTGATGGTCACGGAACTCTTGCTCGGAGCCGCCGAAGTCGTCTGCGCTCACGCGGTTCCCGTACAAAATGGGCTTGCTAAACTCGATGTATACGTCGCACAGATCTTGGATGAAGAAGCGCTGGAACGAAGCGACGCTCGTCGCGAGTTGATTCGTCTTCATGCTCTTGTTTACACTGTCCACGGTTGATGCCTGGTCACGACCACATAGGGATTAGATTTGAAGGCAAGCGTGTTGGTCATACGATCACAGGTACCTACCAATCGACTCAAGATCCAGCGATCAGCAAGACTGATGGTGCCACGCGATCTGAGCGCCTCAAGCGTTTGCGTGGACGGGGCTTTTGCTGAGTCCTCGTCTTCAAGCAGCGGCAAGGCGTATCGGACCGCGTTCCAGATCTTGTTACAGAACTGGCGGTGGGAAATGACTCGTTGCAAGTCCATGTTGATCTGTCGACCTGTGTGAAAGCGTGTCGTGAGTATGGACGTCTACAAGAACCGGTGTATGTGTGACGATTCTTGTGTTTTTACCTTGCTGAAGGTACGACGCCAACGCATAACGAAGAGCGTCTGTTCCACAAGCTTGGATACCCTTCGGGAACTCGCGTCGGAGCTCTTTTTCCGCCTTCTTTCTCTCTTGGTCGCTGACATTGCCCGTCTGTAATATCCCCCAGTGAGCATCGCACAAACCGCAACTATGTCGACCGTCGCCTCTTACCTGTAGTCCGGCCAGCAGCTCGTCCAATGTAATGCCTTGGATCACGTGGATCGGGTCGATGACGTTCCCGAGACTCTTCGACATTTTCCGGCCAGCTTTATCGCGCACCATGGGGTGAAGCAAAATCCGTTCAAATGGTGTTTTCCCAGAGAACTAGAGAACGCAGAACGCCCAGGTCAATTTCAAGTGCCCAGAAAATGAGTACCTGCTTTGGAAACTACACACCTCCTCACACAACATCGCCATTCGAGCGACCCAGAAGAACAGAATATCTGAACCAGTCTCCATAACGGAGATTGGGTACGCCGGAGACTGGGTTGGATCTTCACCGGGCCATCCCTGGAAAATATGCGTGAGTGAGACGGCCTTTACCATTATAGACAGCAAGAGTTTGCATGGGACTCACAAACACGGAGATAGGAAGAAGGCCGGAGCTGAACCAGGTGTCGAGGACATCATTGTCTTGCTCCAGATGAGCAGCCGCACCAGCAGCACCAAACTTGGCAGTTGCCTTCTCTCGAGCTTCCTCCAGCGAGCGAGCGACGATCCATTCATCGTCTTGACCGCTCAAGTGGACGCGATACGCAGGGATCCGGTGTCCCCACCACAGCTGTCGGCTCACGCACCAGTCTTGGATGTTCTCCAAAAAGTAATACCACATGTGCTCATGCGTGCGCGGCTCGATGGCCAAATCGCCGTTACGCACGTGGTCGACCGCTCGTTTGGCCATTCCACGGCAGTCGACAAACCACTGGGGCATCAGGAGTGGCTCAATGACATCGCCAGATCGCGAGCACAGCGACAACGTTGTCGGGTGGTCAATCTGAAGCAAAGGAAAAGAGCACCATAAGCAAATCTGACAGAATCCGTGCTGTATCAAATGAGCTACGAACCTTCTCGACGTAGAGCTCGCGTTCCTTGAGCTCCGCGACCACAGCTTCTCTGGCTTCGAATCGGTCGAGTCCAACGAACCGTGCGTCGATGTCACCACACATTCGTCCGCTGTCGTTGATGACCACGGGCTGTGCCAGTTTGTGTCGCAGACCGCACTCGTAATCTTTCGGGTCGTGCGCGGGCGTGACTTTCACGACACCAGTACCAAGTTCCATGTTGACGAGCTCGTCGTCCACCACGATCGGGAGGAGCGCTCCAGAGAACGGATGGATGACGTGCATGCCATGGAAGCGCTGGTACCGTGGATCGGCAGAATGCACGGCGACAGCGACATCACCAAAGATGGTTTCAGGTCGCGTCGTGTCCACCTGGAGGAAATCGTCGGAGTCCGCGACCTATCCGCCACCACCGACACACGACACCGTTACCAGCACATTGCAGACTGCAGCGCCGTGAATAGATCCACTTACCTTGTACAGAATGCGGTGCATCACGCCAAACTCCACCGGCTTGGATCGGCCGGGCAGCTTTTTCAGAGTCGCCCCTGTGAGCGACTCGGAGTCCACTTCGATGTCGGAGATCGCCGTCTTGAGCGTCGGGCACCTGCGTTCAGGTAGCGTTAATAATGTCGACTGAGGCGCCCGCACGCTTCTTCATTCCGTACCAGTTGACCATGCGTCTCTTGCGCAGCACGAGCCCTCGCTCGTGGAGCTGCACGAAGGCTTCGATCACGGCCTTCGAGCTGTTGAGTGCACCAAGCGGCGTTGGTTAGCCTACACGCTCCTCAACCCACCATTCGACGAGACCGTACTCCGACGCACCGCTGCTCGTCGAGCGTGAAAAACGACTCGTCCTTGTTCACGACGGCGCCCAGTTGGTCGATCTGGTGCATGATGCGGCCGCCGTACTGCTCGTTCCACTGCCACACGCGGTCCAGGAACGCGTCGCGGCCGAGGTCATGCTTCGACTTGCCCTCCTCCTGCGCGAGCTTTCGCTCCACGACGCTCTGCGTGGCGATGCCGGCGTGGTCGAGCCCGGGCACCCAGCGCACGTCGAAGCCGCGCATGTGGTGCCAGCGCGCGAGCGCGTCCTGGATCGTGATGGTCAGCGCGTGTCCAATGTGGAGCGCGCCCGTGACGTTGGGCGGCGGCAGCAGCATGCTGAAGTGCGGCGCCTCTCCGCGCCGCGGCTGCGCCTTCTTGTGCGCGATCGCGCGCTGCCAGTACTCGTGCCAGCCGGCCTCCACGGCCGCCGGCTCGTACGCCGCGGCGAGCGGCTGCTCGCGCACGCGGCGGTGGATCTCCGCCGGCAAAGCCAACGCGTTGCCGCTGCTCGCGGACACCGAGGAGCTCAGCGCGCGCCGCATGGCCCGCGACGAGGCCGTCGCTGTCGCCCGCGGCAGCAGCGACGCGCGGCGCCGCAGCAGCATCGCCATGGTGATGATGATGATCTCTTCGCGGCCACAAACTCAGCCGCAGGTGATACCACGAGAAGCAGCTAATTACGTATATAGACAAAGACCCATATGGTGTTCCACAATACGATGTGGAGACCAAATGGAGTCCACACGCCTAGCCCAGATAGGCAAGCCAGCCAGACAAGGCCAAAAGCTGAGCTTGCGACAAACGTACAAAATAATGGCGGCGCGGGCGGTGGCGCGGTCGCTGCGCGACGTGGCGCGCGGCCAGCGCGTGCACGCGCTGCTGCTGCCGCGGTCCGCGGACCTCGTGTGCAAGAACCTCATGTGCGAGCACGTGGGCTCGTCCTGCGCGTGCAAGCTCTCGCTCGTGCTCGAGCGCGTGCCCGAGCTGCGCGAGATGGACCTGTCGCACAACCAGCTGCGCTTCCTGCCGGCCGCGACGTTCGCGCTCGCGCAGCTCACGCACCTCAACGTCGCGCACAACCAGCTCGACGCGTTCCCGAGCGATCTCGCGCAGCTGCGGCACCTGCAGGTGCTGGACGTCGCGCACAACCGCATTTCGGACCTCCCCGTGGACGTCGTCGCGCAGCTCGAGCAGCTCCGCGAACTGCGCGTGGCGGGCAACCCGCTCGAAGCGCACGCGCTCGAGAAGTTGCGAGCGCAACGGAAAGATCTCGAGATCGTGGAGTAGTGAAGTGAGCGTGTGCCAATACAACTAGAAAAATGAAAAGAAGATATGATGCCTGTCCGTCTCCAACCGCCCGCGCACTTAGTTCTCCTCCTCACCACTATAACCGCGGCAACACGACGCCGCGGTCGCCGTCGATCGACGACGAAGAAGACGCCGGCGTAAAGTTGGGCTTGCGTTGCGAATCGCGCTTGTTCATCTTCGGGTCGTGGACAATGGTCGGCTTGCTGCCTTTGTAACTACTCTTGGACGCGGAGCCGCGGCGTGTGAGCGCCTGGTCGTTGATCGCGCGGTTGCTGCCCGAGCGTAAGATGCTAGCGGCCTTGGCAACGGTTGAGCTCTTCTTCTTCGTGGGCGACGCCGACCGTGTCTCGTCCCCTCCGTGGTCACTTCCGCGGTCGCTGCTGGCCGTTTCCTGCCGCTCGCTTCGCCCCGACCCGGCGCGCACGAGTTCGATGTCATTCTCGAGCGCGGCGGCCACGGCGTCGGCGATCGTCGCAGCGCTGCCGTCGGCGGCCGTGGCCGAGGCCGCACGGAGGAAGCGCGGGTCCACTCTCTTTATCCGAAATTTCTCGTGGCGCACGCGCATCACCTGGAACGACCCGTAGAGTTTGTCCTGAACGGTTACACCCGTGGGCGGGATCACGACAATCAACAGCGCGAGGAAAGACTTGGGCTCTGGAGGCACAAAGCGCGCGTCGTCAATCGCCGAATCCTGGAATGCCCACGACACGGGGAGCTGTGAGGTCAGCCGTAGCGTCGTGCTGGCAGTGAGGAAGACCCACTCGGCAGGTCGCGCCGGTCGTGGATTGCCCGGGAGGGTCATCGCGAGACGGTCAAACTTAAGAATACTAGCCGGATCGAGGTCGATCATGGGCAACAGCGTGGTGACGATGCCGTCCTCCATTTCATCCTTGAGCTCCGCTCCGTCGGGTCCAACGGGGCGATCGCGGTCCTTCAGGATGTGCTTGATGTGGGCAAGCGAGATGGCACACAACGGCGCGAGATCGGCCCCGCCGGCATGCGCGAGGCGAATGATGAGCTTCACAACGCCACTTTCCACGAGCAGATCGAGTGACGGACTCTTGCTCGAAGTGATGTTGTAGAGCGCCAGGATGCAGTTCGTGATGCTCTCCTTGGTCGTCGTGGCAGAGATCGCGTTGATGAACGCGATCAGCCGCGAATCTTCAATGAGCGGCTGCAGACAATCTGGCGACGTCGACAGAGTGCGCAGAATGATCGAGCAGCGCACAGTGAGATCCGACGCAAACTTGGCTGGGTGGCGCGCAGACGAGATCGGCTCTTCGGACTGTGGCGACAGCGCCGCCTCAATCACGTCCATCGCACCGTCGCCGATCACAGCGAGCGCCATCTTATCCGCGCGGGCCAGTTGGCTAAGTGCGTATACGCAGTGCACGAGCGACGGACCGCTCTTGCAGTGTGGCGCCATGAGGCCGAGCACTCGCACCGTGCCATGACGGATCAAGTCCGCCCAGTCCGTTGGATCCTCCGCTAGGATCGACACGATCTGGACGCACACGTCGACGACGGCCTCGGACACCGGGTTGCGGCTGAAGAGAACGAGTAGCACGCCGATGAGGTCTTTCTGGAGCAGCGCCTTGCGGTATTTGGCGTGATAAGTGAAGTTGTACAGAGCCTTGGCGCACGCGAGCGTGATCTCTTCGTTGTCGCTCACGGAGAGCAGCCGCAGGACAGGAGGGATGACGCCTGCCTCGTCGATGCGGTCGTGGAGCGTGGGCACGCACGAGATATTGCACAGTGCGTTGAGGCCAAACACATTTTGCTGATCGTCATCCGAGCTCACGACTTTTGTCAGCACTTCGATCAGGTTATTAGCGGCCATCGCTTCGCAGTTGGTGCGATGAGCCGACAATGAGCAGAGCACGGACGAGCAGAACCGCATGGTCGGCGGGTCGTTGTGCTCGGACAGCACGATAATCGCCTGGAGCGCGCCACCTTCGACCAGCTTGATCTCCGTGTTGGGCTTCATGGCGATGTTGTTGAGACAAGCCGCGAGACGGCGGTGGATCTCCTGGTTGCTGAACTCGATCTCGCACATTTTGGTGATCACTTGTGCGACGTTAATCTCCATCAGTGTGTCGATCATCACGGGGTCGCAGGACAGATTGTACAGTGCCGACACACACAGCGAGCGGATCTCAACGCTTTCGAGCCGCGCAAGTTTGACTAGCGCGTAGAGCACGCCGTCTTTGATGTGTGCCATGCGGTGCTCGTCATGCGTGAGCAAGTTGAAGAGCGCGCGAGCACAAATCTCCTTCGTAGACTCGCTGTTGATGCGCAGTAGCGAGTTGACGATGAAATCGGGCACCGTGCCTTCCTTCCACACGTGGCGAGAGCGTTGCGAGCGCTCGATGGCGAGGTTGCACAGCGTCACGGCCGAGTAGATTTGGATATCCTCAATGCCACAGCGCATCATGAGCGTCAATGCAGGGTACAACTCGGCGCACTTTGTGAGCACAGGTCGGTAAGCAGCGTTTGACGCGAGCTTCGAGAAGGCGATGGCGCAGTTGAGCGTAATGGTCGTGTGCGGCGAGCTAGAAAGATCGATGAGCATCGAAAGGATGGGCGTTTTCTCAAGTCCCTCAGCGGCCAGGTTGCAGCACGCGGTGGAGCAGCACAGCAGTGCGTCCTTACCAGTCGCGTTCATGAGTTTTCGGAGGAGGCGAACACAGCCGTCATCCACAATTCTCGCGCGAGACTCAACATCAAACGTGAGATTGGCGACGATGCACGCGCACTGCTTCACGAGCTCTTCGTTCTTCATCGTGCGCTGGAAAATGTTGAACAGCGTCTTGATGACATCTACGCGGATGAGGATCTTGCGGCTCTCCTCGAAGAATGAGAGGTTGTACAGGCAGCCGATGGCGCACTCCTGGCTACGCTGAAGCATCACGGGTGCCTTATCAATCGCGGTCACAGGCGTGGGGACCTCTTCCTCCACTTCGAGCACGCCGTCTTTAGTGACTGTGTGGCGCTTACACAGCCGCACAATCGCCTTGATGACATCGTCCTTGAGCAGGAATGTGTGGAGAGACTTGTCGCACGACAAGTTGAAAAGCGCATTCGCACACAGCTCGCGCACTTTGTCCTGCGGCGACGATGAGAGACGAGCGAGAACACCAGGCACGTTGCACTGCATGAGTTCAGAACAAGTCGACGGGTTCGCCATGAGACTGCAAAGAGCGACGATCGCGTATTGCTTGGTGAGTGGACTCGCCTCCTCCAGGAAGTGGAGAAGCAGCGACACAACGC
The DNA here is from genome assembly GCA_027475725.1 of Pythium rhizo-oryzae. Lineage (NCBI taxonomy): Eukaryota > Oomycota > Peronosporomycetes > Pythiales > Pythiaceae > Pythium > Pythium rhizo-oryzae. The sequence continues at coordinate 13,612 of JAMFLL010000741.1, read as the reverse complement.
CAAAGCGACTGAGAAGCGGGCGACTCTCGGTCGTGGCGGACATGTTGGAAAGACTGAGCGCCGTATTTTCTTGGATCACTTGGTTCGCCTTCTGGCCCATCTCAATCAGTTGTACCACTGCGTCACTCACCACAAGGTTCTTCAGCGACGCTGCGTGGGACGAGATGTTGGCGATCGCGACGGAGCACATCTCACGCACCAGCTCGTTCTCAAACTTGAGCAAGTCTTCAATGCACTCCAATACCCGCACTTGGCTGAGGAGCTCCAGATTGGACGTGACACCCGAGAAATTGCAAAGCGCCGTCGCGAGGTGCGTCTTCACCTCGACGTCCGCGATACTCTGAGAGAGCTCACAAATGTTGTCGAGGATGCCGTCTTCCACGACCTTGGCACGCGGCCCACTGAGCAAGGACAAGTTGCAGATGGCCTCTGCCGAGAACGCAATGCTCGCAAGCTCTTTCTTGCTCGAGATCTTGAGAATCGTCTGGACGACACTCTCCGCGACGGGCGCTCCTGAGTGGGAGGCAATGTTGATCAGTGCCTTAACGCACGCTTCCTTCGTGTCCCCATCCGGCGAATTGAGCATTGAAATAATTGCGGACACGCAACCCTCTTGCACGAGGCGCAGTTGGCCTTGGCGTTCGTACGAAAAGCGACATAGCGCCATCGACGTGTTGCGTCGGACCTCCTCGTGTTGCGCTTTCGCGAGCTCCAGCAGCGCCAACAGCACACCTTCCTCAATCATGCGTGTCGCGAGCGAACCTTCCCAGGTGAGGTTCAAGATCGCCGCAGCGCAAAAGCGCTTCACCTCGATGTCGTCGAAAACGGAGAGGTGACTCAACGCAAGCATCGTTCCTTCCGTCACCATGCGCTTCTCATTCCCACTATCTGTCGTGAACTGTGTTTGACAAGCCACACATGGGGTCAGCCTTGCTCTAGTATGTTCTCCGTTGATACAGTAGCAGGGGAATACTCACATGATAAATACTGAACGCGCACTCTTGCTTTAGCCGCACCTCGCGAGAGAGCACCGTACCCGCATCCAACGCTTCGTGGAGCTTCTCATGGACCTCTTCATCCTCGTCCTCGGCTTGGTCTTGGTTGGGCTCACCGTCTGGATCCCTTGAGCCGGATACATCGATTGTACCTGGCTTGCGGAAGCGTGACAGGTAGATCATACCATCCTCGTAGTCTCCGCGCTGACTGAACAGATCGCCGCCATACGTGTCAAAGATGTGCTCCTTCTTAGGGCCCTTTGCAACCGCTTGGCTGAGTTTTGCGCCAGCCAAGATCGAGCGCGAGCGTGGCGACTCCGTGACAGGTCCTTGTACGGAACCTTTCCTCGGCGGCGCAAGTGGACCAGTCGGCATCGCCATGCTTACGCCGCCGCTGCCCGGCATGGGCGATCCGTTGCTATTGAGCGGAGACGTGGCGCCTCCGCCACTTGCAGCATCCTCTCGCGCTTCCTGCGGTATGATCTTGGTGTTGATATGGCGATACAAAGTCCGCACAAGGTCTTCCTTGGTCGTGTGAGTCTTCCAGAAATTGCGTTGGCGGTGGAGTTTCCAGTGCTTCACAAGCTCCTTGAGCTCTTCAAAGCGGATGGGCGCCGCTGCAGGGTCGCGAGTGCGCGGGAAGAGATCGAAGCGCGTGAGGTATTCACGTAGCACCTCCAGTTCCTTGTCACGCTCCAGTTCTTCGAGGAGGTCGTTGGTGTGGCGCGCATTCTGGGAGAGGCGGTGGCTCATGGCGTCGCTCGGCCATACAGCAAAGGAGAGACCTTTGCGCGACGACGCGATGCAGAAAACGTGGTGGGCCGCGGCGGTCGCTCAACTCTCACGGTCTTCACAGAACCAAACTATTGATGGGTCAGTCCGTTTCGGGAAAGCTCGGCTTTGCTTCGGGAACAGCCAAGGCGTCGCTATCGCTCCTGCGGCTAATTTTACGCAAGCTCACCTTGAGCTCCAAAGCACTGGGATGCTAGATCGACAGACATTGGGGAATAGCTATCACAGACTAGCGTACGTTGTGGGATTGAGTATCGGCACTTCGGTCGGTTCTTGAGAGGAGGAGGGAAGCATGGCGCTCAAGAGCTACCACCCAGAGACCCTTAATGGTACGTAGAGAGCCTTAGGTCCCGAGGCACGTCATCAATGATGCACACCTGACCCTCACTCATCTGTGCGTAGATAACTGGTTTGAAGAACGAGCGGAGCCTTTGAATGGGGTGCTACCGCACGATGGCATGGTAGGCGACGCACGTTGTGATTTCTCCACCTGGTCGTTCCTGTCGTCACGTCATGTCTCTCTACTTGCAGAAAGAGTATGCCACGACTACCAAGGTTGACTTCGCAGGCGCTAAGCCGCTCGCAATGGTGAGTAGCTGGCTGGCAGTGCGAATGGAACTCACCACTCGGCATCTGACTCTATCTTGATAACAATTGTCACGCTTCTTGGTCTTCCTCAGCGAGCCAAACCCCGCATGGTGAATGAGCGCAGTCTAGGTCAAGCATTGCTGCAAAGCGCCGGGGCGAACATTAGTCACGGTTTTCGATCGTCATTGCCACGGCCTCATGAAGAAGAAGAACGGAGATACCTGGAGACAACTCACCAAGCGGCATTCGGCACACCGTCTCCTCAAAGTGGCTTTCAACGCGAAGGCTATCGAGGAGGCGCAGGAGGAGCGGGAGGGAGACCGAATGAGCGGGGCAAGTCTACGTCTGGTTCGATGGGCGAAGTCTACAAAACCAACGCAGAACCGCAAAAAGACACGGCGTCGCAGCGCTCGTGGCTCTACTCGATGGATCCTATGATCGCAACAAAGCTGGCGGGTGCATCATCGAGTAGCTCCTTCATCACCGACAAGAGCGCCGAGGGATCCCAACCTACACACCAAAACTTTAGACGAAAGAGCACGTCCATTACGACAGTACCCCTCAACCACAAAGGAGTCTTTGCAGACGACTAAGCTCGCTGTTTCAGAAAATGAAGGCTTAGCTCTGTGTTAAACAGAGCCGGTAGCATTCCTGACGGTGAACAGTCCATAATAAACCAGGTAAATAAATGCACCCTCTGGAGCAAGCAATACGTATGTACTCACCAAGAATTCTTCATCCGTCATTTCCTGAAGATCGTCGTCATCAATGGAGCCGAGACGCTTGGGCTGACCCTTCACCGATACCTCAGCATCCACTGCACCATTGTCTTCGTCCTCAAACCATTCCCACTCGATATCCTCCAGCTCTTCGTCGTCCGCATCCCCACCGTTCATCTCCGCATCCCATCCTTGATGGTCCACTTCGACTTCGAACTCGTCGTTATCTTTGTTTTCTTCGTTGTAACGCTCGAGTTCGGCGAGGTAAGCTGCCTTGAAAGCGTCTTGGCGTTGCTCTTCGGTCATTTCGCTATCCGCCAAGTCGGCCATGCTGTGTCTGGGAACCTCCACCGCGGCAGCAGCCTCTTGTGCGGCCAACAAAATGGCATTCTGATGTTTGGCTGCAAGGTGGCCGCTGATAGAACTGCCCTGCAAGAACTCCGGAAGGGCCTTCGGGGCCTTCGCCGGGCGATTTGCCGCCTCATCTTCCTGAAAAAGGCATTGATGAACAGATTTACGTCAGCTCACCGGACGGGCACTCATTGGTCTACAAGTGGCAAGCGTACCGGCTTTCGCTTGCGGTCCATGAGGTACTCATCGTCACCCTGATCGTTGCCGGCAATGTCGACAACAATTTCGCGTTCCTAGACAACATCAATCAATGAGCCGCCATCCCCAACATGCTAGGAACCCATCGCCTCTATCACACGACGTACCTGACCGTATGGGTATAAATATGACTGCGTGTTCTTCTCTTCCCCGCCCCGATTTCCTCCACCCGTTCCGCCTCCACCCCCGCCTCCATTGCCCGAGCGGTTTCCGTTGGCACCGTTTGCTCCCTCGCCCATGCGCGCACTCTTGCCTCCGATACCAGCGGCTCGATTCTCGCTCGGGAGATTGCTGAAACCATCATGAAACCGTGTCAATGATGAGAGCCGTCGTCAGCGTGATGGGGCCCTAGCGTGGTACTTACGTCGGTAACGCATGGCCTTCACGGACGTATGCGTTGATGCGGCTGAGCACTTCGAAAATGCCCTCGTGCATTCCTACTTGTTTGTTCATCTGATCTTTGAGCTATCGTAATGTTCAGAGTAGTCGTATGAAGAAAAAAGAAATGTCAGAGACCGCGGCCTCGCCCCGCCGTCATTCGCGATGCTCTCACCTTGCGCTGCAAGTTCTGGATTTTCGCGAGACGGTCGTTGTTGTCACACTCGAGCAGCACTTCATTGCAGTGGCCGCAGTGGAAGTAGTGCTGGCCGGGCATGAGAAGGCGCTGCGCCTCCAATGCCGTGTACTCGCGGCCGCAGTCGGGGTTCTTACACTGGTAGGTCTGGCGCTCGATCTCCAGCTTCTCGCCTTCCTTGAGGTGCTCCTGCATGATATAAAGACGATACTGCACGACCTCGACGAAGTACTTGTAGTCGATGTACCAGTACGACGTCGACGAGCTGCCGCCCATGCGCTTGTCGTTTAGCACCTCTCTGCCCGGCATGACAAAACAACGACGTTGTTAGACCCAACCGTTGCTCGACGCGGCGCAGAGAGGAGTACGCGGCCACGCACTCGCAGACGAGGTGGTCCTGGTGGAGCTCGTTCATGATCTTACGCAGCTGGCGCGTCTGCAGGTTCACGGCGCTGCCCATCTCGTCGTCCTTGAGGAACTTTTCGCGGATCAGCGCCTGGAGCACGACCACATGCTCGTCGGCGTAGAACGCACTGCGGCGGTAAATGGCGTATAAGGGTTAGCGCTACATGCTCCTTTACGCAGCAAGAATAAGCACAGCGCCTCACCGGCCCACGAGGTTCACGAGCTTCTCCACGAGGCCCGCCATTTGTCTCCCTGCCCCCCACTGCGGTTCCCCCCTGCTTGGGTTTCCTCTCGGCTGCGGATGTTGGAGCAAAATGACTCCCACACATAACCCAAACACGTTTGTAACGTTTTGTTCAAATGAAGTTACGAACACCTTGAAGGTATTCTAACTGGCTTCTTCAACCCGCACACACTCAGCCGAGTAGCTTCTTGTGGACCTCGCCGAGGCCCTTGAAGTACTTGACCGTCTTGACGCGCAGCTCCAGCGTCGCGTCCTCATCGCAAACTGAAGCAAGTCACATAAGCGTACATACACCGTGAGCCAGCGAGAGTTCGCGTCCAGGTCGTCCATATCGTCCGACAAAGCAGTAGGTACAAACCGATGCAGGCCTTGGGGTGGAGCTGGATCATGGACACGGTCCACATGTGATTCACGCCCTCCTCCACGACTTTGTAGAGCGCGTACGCCTTGGCCATGCCCGTGATGATGATCAGCACCTCGCGCGCGTCCATGACCGTGCCCACGCCCACGGTCAGTGCCATCTTGGGCACCTGCGCGATGTCGTTGCCGAAGAAGCGCGAGTTCGCGATGATCGTGTCGTACGCCTACGGAGCACCTTCATGAGAACCACTCACGCGCACGTTGTACACCAGCAGCGCGTACCAGCGTCTTGACGCGTGTTCGCGACGTGAGCGACGAGCCCGGCTCGTTGAACGCGATGTGGCCGTCCGGACCGATGCCCCCCAGGAAAAGCTCGATGCCGCCCACCGCCTTGATCTTGAGCTCATACTGCAACCACCGCAAGCCAGTGCATCAGATGACACTTCACGCCCACTGCACCTGAGCGCTGCATCCTACCTCTTCGCACTCCTTCTCCAGGTCCGTCGCGTTCCCATTGAGGATGTGGACATTCTCCCGCCTACCAAGCGTCATGCTTGTTAGCCAGCCATGAACACAGCGATGGGAGTCCACGGAATACCTACTTAATGTCGATGTGCTGGAACAAGTGCTCCCACATGAACGAGTGGTAGCTCTCCGGGTGGCTCTCGGGCAGCGCCACGTACTCGTCCATGTTGAAGGTCACGACGTGCTCGAAGCTGGAAAGCGCAGTCATCGAGCTCCCGCCGTCATGTCGCAGAAATCCCCCTCCGTCCCACAATGCGAACTCACCTGAGCTGGCCGGCGCGATGGAACTCGACGAGCTTCCGGTACGTGGGCAGCGGCGAACTCCCCGTGGGCAGGCCCAGCACGAAGGGGCGCGCGGCCGTCGGCGCGAAGTCGGCGATGCGCTTGCGCACGTACTCGGCCACCCAGCGCGCGACGCGCTCCGCGTCCTCTTCGATGATCAGGCGCATGCTGTGTGATTAGTCTTCTTCTTTTCTCTGGGTTGCTTGTTGGCTTTCGCGTCGATCTGCTGACTGACTGGCGGATTGCAAGGAAGTGTGTCGCGTCGCTCGCGTGGGGTACGTGGTCCCTCGGTCTGATTCGTCTGTCCCCTTATTTTGCCGACTGTTGCGAGCCGCCAGCAGAGGCTAAGTTGGTCAGTCGACAAGCAACATGGCGCCGCGCGTGGTCAAGTTTGAGAACGTGCGCGTGCTGCGCGACGGGCAGCTCCAGCGCGCGGATCTTTGGGTCGAGGACGGCAAGATCGTGGACCCGCAGACGCGCTTCTGGCGCGCGCGCAGCGACGCCGAGCACGCGCCCACCGAGGTCGTGGACGGTCGCGGCTGCATCGCCGCGCCGGGCTTGCTCGACCTCCAGCTCAACGGCGGCTTCGGGTTCGACTTCTCCAACCCGAGCACACAGGCGCGCGATATCGAGTACGTGCGCCAGCAACTCGTCGCCACGGGCGTCACGGCGTTCTGTCCGACGATCGTGTCGTCGGCGGCGGACGTCTACGCCGAGATCTTGCCGCGGTATGCGGCAACCGCGGACGGCGCCGCGCGGAAGGGCGCCAACATGGTGGGCATCCACTTGGAGGGCCCGTTCATCAACGCCGAGCGCAAGGGCGCGCACGACGAGCGCGTGTTGGCTGCGCCGACGCACGGCGTGCGGTCGTTGGAGGAGCGCTACGGGTCTTTGAAGGACGTGCGAATCGTGACGCTCGCGCCCGAGCTACCCGGCGCACGCGACGCGATCCGTGCGCTGCGCGAGAGAGGCGTCGTCGTCTCGGCGGGCCACTCACAGGCGACCGTGGACACGGCCATCGACGCCGTCGAGTGCGGAGTCACGATGCTCACGTACGTACGCTATATAACTGTGGACTGGTTGACGCTGGATACTTTATCACTGACTCGCTCATACTTAGCCACGTGTTCAACGCCATGGGGCCGTTCCACCACCGCGACCCGGGGCTCATCGGTCTCTTGGGGCTCACGGACAAGCGGCCGTTCTACGGACTCATCCTCGACGGCGTCCACTCGCACCACACGTCGGCGCGGATCATCCGCACGTGCCACCCGCAAGGACTCGTGCTCGTGACCGACGCGATGGCCGGCATGGGGCTCCCGCCGGGCGAGTACGACCTCGCGGGACGCACGGTCGTTGTGAAGAAGGAGGGCGCATTCCTCGCCGGCACCAACACCATCGCTGGAAGCGCCGTCACGCTGGACTCGTGTGTGCGTACGCTCATTGAATACACGGGATGCTCGGTCGTCGAGGCGCTCGAGAGCGCGACGTTGCATCCAGCGCAGGTGCTGGGCATCGAGAACCAAAAGGGCACGCTGCGCTTTGGCGCCGACGCCGACATCGTGCTTTTGGACGACCAGCTCCGCGTCCAGCGCACCTACATCGCGGGCGAGCTCGTGTACGACAAGTTTTGCGAATAAAAAGACAGTATATTGGGAAAACGCCTCACCACACAAAGTGGTGGTGGTCGGCTTCATCGGCTTGGTCCACGACGTTCTCGTCCTCGGCGTGCTTGATGTGGCGCTCCGGCTGCGAGCGCCACATGACCTGGCGCCCCTTGCGCTTCTTGGGCGCCTGCATGCTGCGCTCCATCGACTTTTTCATGCGCTCTTCGTACATCTTCTGCTGCTGCGAGATGCGCTCCTGGCGCACGCGCTCGCGGCGTTCTTTCTCCTTCTCCTTTTCGGCACGCGCGACGTACTCCTCCGGCATTTGATCAATGGCGCTCAGCAGATCCTCCAAACGAGCCTCCAGATCCGTGAGCATGTACAGCGTAGACGAGTTGCTCTCGGCTTCGAAGCCGCACCGCTTGTATACCTCCAGCACACGGTCATGGAGCTCCTTGAGCATGCGCTCCTGCGCATTCTCGCTCGTCGCGCTCTGCGAGCGCAATCGCAGCTGATTGGCCTTGCTCTCCTCCACGCCGATCTGCTGCTGCAGCTCGTCGATGTTGTTCTTGAGGCTCTGCGTCTTGCGGTCCATGGTCTTCTTGGTCTCGCGGTAGTTCTGCTTGAGCTCCTCGAGCGTCTGCTCGGTCTCCTGGCTGTTCTGGATGAGAAACAGGTTGCTCTCTTCCAGCGCCGTGAAGATGTCAAGAAGCTGCTGAGGGTGCTGAAAGTACATGGGGATCTCTTCGCCGCTGCTAGAGACCGCCATGCTATCGAGGTTGGGCATGGGCGGCACCACGATCTCCTTGGCACGGGACTTGTCCTTATCGCCTTGCTTCTTCTTGCCGCCGCCGGTCTTGGCGTCCTTGTCAGGCTTTTCCTTCTCAGCGCGCTCTCGCTCTTCAATCTCCGCCAGCGCGCGCGCGCGCTGCGTCTCCCACTCGGCCAGCATCTTGTCTTTGCGCTTCTGGAGACGCTCGCGTTGCCGCGAGCGCTTCGTCTCGAGCTGCTCGGTCTCGTACTCGGCCGGCGTGAGCTCGTCCAGGAACGCCTTGTACTGTAGGCAGTCCTGGAGCTGCTCGCTGAGCTTGCTCATCTCGCTCTGTACGGCCTGGATCTGCTGATTAAGCTTCTTGATCTCCTGCACCTTGTCGGCCTTAGCCTTGGTCTCCTTCTCCGCGCGCTTGATGGCCTCGTGCGCCTTCTTGTCGTTCTCCTTAAGGAATGTGTCGAACCGCACAGCGTCCTCCTCGAGCATCAGCTCGCTCTTCTTGAGCGCCTCTTCCTTGAGTTGCGCCTTCTCCTCGAGCTTGCGGATCTCCTCGCGCTTCGTGTCCAGCGACATTTGTACGAGGAACATCTCGCGCTTCTTGGCGATGAAGTCGGCCATGTTCTCCTTCTCGCGCAGGCGGTCGTTGGAGATGGCGGCCGTGGCCGCGGCCACGAGCCCGCGCGTCTGCCGCGACTGCGACGACGTGTAGCCGCTCGGGACATCGCCGGACTGGTGGGATCAGAAACGGTCAGTGAGTTGGGATCCATCCACAGGGGACGAGACGGGTGTTTTTACCACCTACCAGGTCGTCCGAGCGGAAGCGGCGGATGTTGCCGATCGTCGACGTCGTCGTGGTCTTGTCGTAGATCTTGAGGCTCGCGTTGCGGCGGCGCTCGTCGTCCTTGCGCTGCCGCTCCGACTCGCGCATGCGGAACACCTCCTCATCGGTCGGCAGGCTGAACGGGTTGGGCTCCATACTAACAGCGCGACGGAACACGGGAACACGCGGAAGAAGGCGGGGGAAAGTGGAGGGCGTGTGTCTCTGTGTGGGTCTCTCGGGCACGCAAACGCTGCTGCTGGCCCCCTGGCACCCATGTCACGCCGTTGCCCTCGCATTCGCCGTTGCGCCGTGGCGGCCTATTCCTGGCGCTTCAACATGGCGCATCCGCTATCATCCGGATAACTTGAGCGTATACTTTTCTTGGGCTTCAACTCATCTTTGGAAAGGCCCCCAAAACCCGGAAGCAAGATGATGGCGCCCCTGGACAGCCCGGAGGGCCGCAGCGCCGACGCCGACGCGCTGTCGCCCGTTGCCGCGCTGTCACCGGCCGCTGCTTTGTCGCCAACGCCGCCAGCCGCGCCGTCCTGCTCTACGGCCGGCGGCGGTGCGGGCGACGCCAAGCGGCCCGCCGAGCGCGACATGGTCTTTTTCCGCCGTCCGGATCTCAGCGCCCGGCAGCTCTTCTTCCAAAACGGCGGTGCCGGCGCGCGGCGCCGGGCTGAGTCGACAGGCAGCGCCGAGAGCGCCGTGCCCGTGCAGCTCGTGGGCGTCGACGGGCGCGCCCAACTCGGCATGCCCGTGGCGGCGGCCTCCGCGCGACCGTTCTCCGAGGCGGCGGTTGGCCCGCAGGACGCGCGACGAGGCCCCCGAGACGGACGACTTTCGCGGGTACGTGCTCGATTGGCACGTTGATACACGTAAATTGCACTCTAGCCCACGTCGATTGGTGCTGCAGCTCGTTGTGACGAGCGACGCGCTCAGTGACGCGTCGACCAAGCGTCGGCTCGGCCATATCCAGGTGCGCGGTTGATCGTTTGTGGCGAACAAGCGCCGCGTTGTTGACGTGGCCTTCTGTCTCGGATGATTGGACAGCGTCTCTTTTTCGTTGCCGCGATCGCAAATCTCATCCTTACGGTCTCCCTCGTGTTCCCAGGCGAGGACGGTGAGCTGAACATGCCGACGGACGGATGTAAAGGGGACTCAGCTAATACTTCTCGCCTCCTCCGATCACAGGTGCTTGGTTCTACGTGGATGGGTTCGACTCGGCAGTTGGTCCAGTCCACTTGCAGAGAGTGAACGCCAATCGTCCGGCTATTCTCATACTTGCACTGGCTACCAACGCCTTCGGCATCACGGCTGCGTCGACACAGAAGGAGGCTCTACTGACGACATATATCTTTGGTGCGGCCTGGATACCATTGACCAAGTTGTGTTCAAGCAGCGGTCTTACTATCATAACTGTACTCTCATCTTAATCTGTAGCCACGGTTGTGAGCGATATCTGGACGCTGACAATGCTCCTGCCACACGCGTTCTTTCTGCTTCGACTACTGTTCGACGTGTTGCTGATCCTGCTTGCAGCTGAGGCGCGCAGCTATCTCGTATGTTCTTTATTCTTTCATCCCATCGACCACGATGAACTCTTCTAACTGTGCCATTTGTAACTGCTTAGACCCAGCAGTGGTTCGTGACGAATTTCCACCGTCTTCGATTTTAAGGACGACTACAAAAAGAGTATGGCTGTGCATCGTGCTCTGCTTTCCAATTTACTTTCATTTTCCTTCTCATGAGAGTACTCCGATTGCTACGGAATGTGTTGGTGCAATTGTCCTGGCTTGTTTCTGCGATATCCCACTCCATTCATTCCGAGGACTTCACGGTCGTGCTACCGTTTCCGTTATCACGTAGATCAAATCGCTCCTCCTTGTATCCATACTGCGTGGGAGTGAGCTTGATGACCGTGTGCAGCGGGATTGTCATCTCCAGACCTTCAGATACGGTGCGGCCGAGCAAATAACCGTAAAGCACTTGGAGATTGAGCAAATGCGACACGATGAGCACGGGCTTTCGCTGGCGCTCCACCTCAACGACGAACGAAGACAGTCTCTACAGAAGACATGTACACATACAAGCATGAGTTTCCTTTCGGCATCACACCCACGGAAGTCATGCGAGAGACCCACCCGCACGAGATCGCCGATGGATTCACCACCGTGGAGGCGGTAGTTCATGGGATCACGGCTGAAATCACCCCAGTCTTTACTCATGCGCTCCTTGATGTCGGATGCCGACATGTTCGCGAACACTCCTGAAGTGGAAACAAACTCACGTCAAACACCGTGTAGGAGTTTCCACATTTACGGACAGAACGCTCACCAGCGTCGACAATGTTGAGTGCGCTGACTGGACGAAAGTCGAGACCTAGTGGAGCAATGGTCTGAATGGCCCTGGGTGCGGTACTGTGGCACAGAGCGCAAATCACTACGTTAGTGACGCTCGGTTTCACCGGATATAACAGCTTCAGTGCCCCACGTACCTCGAGTACACGCGAAGTTGTTTGAGCGCCTTCACAGAGGCAGTATTGGCGGTGGTGTCGGCGCTTTGCGCCTCACGAACAAGCAGCTCTCTCAAGCGAGCCGAGAAGGCGCGGCCCAAGTCGCCGATATTGTTCTCGTTCGCACTCTCAAGGAAAGCGCCTAGCTCACGAAACGAGGCCGAGTCAGCCTCCTTCGCGAAGTGAGCGGGACGGCAGATGTAGATGGGGCGATCACTGTCAGTGGCAAACCAAAGTCCCATTCGACAGCATCAAGCGAACAGCGTTAGCAGCCAGGTATCGTGGTCTGCATGCACGTGAGGGAGGACGCACAGAATGTGGATACTCATGAGGAACGGGACAAGCAGGTGCGCCATGTTGCCGTAGATGCGGTTGCAAATCACTTTAGACTGCATGTTGATCAGCTTGATGTAGCTGAGCTCGTCGCTCTCGATGGTCTCGTACACCGACTCGTACTTTTGGATGCGCATCCTATAGGAAACATTATTCAGCCCACGCTGACCTGGCCCCACGTCCTGCAACGATTCCCAGCCACGCACCTCAGATCCGCCATGGCCTCTTCGAGGGGCATCTCCTTGTAGTCGGGCGAATTGGTAACTTTCTGCATAAAGTTACTCTCGAGAACTTGCTCGTCGTTGCAGATACTCTCCACAAAGATGACGTGGACGTCGGGGGAGAACGCGCGGCAGGTCTCGATGACGCGCGCGCGCCGGTCTCGTGTCGTGTTGGTCGCGTCGAAGATCGCGACCTCGCCGCCGCTCTCGAGCCACTCGAGCGCGGACTGCAGCGCGTTGGCTGCCAGCTCCTCGCGCTGCTGCTTTGCTGAAGCATTCTGGGCGTCGAAAAAGTCGAAGCTCTGCTTGCCGGCCGTGAGCTTGCGCCGCAGCGAGCCGACGTTGAAGATCTCAGCGCGGACACCGAGCCTGCGCGAGCACCACCTCCACAACATGAGCAAAGCCCACATCCGTGGACACAAGCCGGTCCTTACCACAGTAGAAAGTTGGTGATCTTGTGTGAGATGAACGATTTGCCTCTGCGTACACACCACCAGCGTGCCTGTGAGTTCCAGTCCCAAACTCTACTGATCGGCTCGGTCTCGTTTCCCACCTGGCGGGCAGCCCGACCATCACGAGCACGACTTTCTCGTCGTTGAAGACCTCGCGGCCGGGCGGCTCGTCGCCGCCGGACGCGCCGCGCGAGAGCCGGCGCATGCTGCCGGCGTCGATCGAGAGCAGGCGAGCAGCTTGTTCGCGGTGATCGGATCGGATCGGATCCCCGCTTGAGATTGAGATTCGGTTGTGGTTTTTAGTTTCTCAGATCTCTTTTCTGCCCAGACTCAGATCGAGCGTTTCATTTCCGCGCAGTGCACGCGGAAAGTAAACGACCGGTGTGTGGTGCTGACTTTCTCTTTTATAGGGTGCCGCAGGTTGCGCGACGGTGACGCGAAGGTCGCGCATAAGTGGCAGAGGAGAGTGGGAGCCGGGGCCGACTTTTGTGGGATCGGATTGGCTGAAACCCTGTCTGCGCGGGCTCGGGGTCCCGTCTCGGGGGGCGGAAAAGGAGCGAGGAAGGAAGGTCGAGGTCAAAGCCCCAAGCGCGCCACTCCATTCCGGTCGTGTGCACGTCACGCCGCGCAGCGCCCCCCCCCCCCCCCCCCCTCCCCCCCCCCCCCCCCCCCCCCCCCCCCCCTCCCCTCCCCCCCCCCCCCCCCCCCCCAAAAAAAAAAGAGCCCCCCCCCACCCCCCACCCCAGGGGGCCCGCCCCCCCCCCCCCCTCCCCGTCCTCCTCTCCCCTTCTTGACTAGA
>JAMFLL010000740.1:0-10706 GCA_027475725.1 Pythium rhizo-oryzae | reverse complement strand
CCGCCGTCGTTCGATGTCAAGCGCTCGCAGGCCATGGAGGGGCTGGACCTGCCCTCGCCGACGCGCTCGCTCATCCTCAAACACGTCGACCACGTCAAGCACGACTACAATGCCAAGCGCGAGGCGCTGCCACCGGTCGCCGGCGTGTTCAAGAAGCGTGCCGCGCCGCAGTCGCTGTTCCCGCAGGCGTACCAGCGCGGTGAACTGCCCATCATGCTCGAGAGCAAAGCCGGCGGACAGACGCTGCGGTGGACGCAGGACATCAAGACGCTCGACTACAGCAAGATGCTGCCGCTCTTTTTGCAGGGCATGCGCGAGTCGAGCTTCCCGTACAGCTTCATGGCACGCGAGGGCGCGTTCCAGCTGCTGCAGTTCGGCCACCAGTTCCCCGAGCGCGTGCTCGACTGCCTCGCGCTCGTCGTGCCGGCCGTGCGCGCGATCCTCGACCTGCGTGAGCCGCAGCACATGCGCGACGCGCTGCTCGTGATCCAGAAGCTCGCGCGCATCGACGGCGTTGGGCTCGCGCTCGTGCCGTACTACCGGCAGCTGCTGCCGCTGCTCAACATGTTCAAGGCCAAGCGGCGGAACCTGGGCGACGCCATGGACTTCCAGCAGCACAGCGCCAAGGACCTGAGCGAGATGATCCTCGAGACGCTCGAGCTGCTCGAGACCGTGGGCGGCCACGACGCGTTCGTCAACATCAAGTACATGGTGCCCACGTACGAGGGCGCGCAGCTGCCCAAATAGACGCTCGGTACGATCCATGGTCTACACTCGTTTTGATTTGTTGGCTTAGGCGCTGGCGACGACCGCGACGTGGAGGAAGCCGTCCGGGTAAGCGAAGCTTTCGTAGAGCGCGAGCAGCGACACATGCAGCGGCACAGCGATGCCGTGTGTGATCACGTCATGCTTGGCGGGTGCCGTCGGCGACGGGAAGAGGTCGGGCAGCAGCGTTGCGAGCGCGTCGCCCAGCGTCTCAACGTTGACACCGATCGGCAGCTGGATCATCACGGGGTCATTCTGCACGTACACACGCAGCGGCACGAACCGCAGGGCTGCCGCCGCGAGCTGGAGGTCGCGCGTGGCCACGGAGAACAGCCCGAGGTCGTCTAGGTTGACAGAAACGAGCTGTGAGCCGCAAGGTGATGGCGTAGACGAAGGCCACCAACACGACGTACTCTGCACGATGCTGGTCCAGATCTGGGTCTGCTGGGCCTCGGGCATGCCCATGATCAGCTTTGTCGAGCCCGAGCGCAAGAACATGGACTGCTTGAGCGCGTGCATGAAATGCGACTCGACGACCTGTTCGTTCTCGCACGGCAGCACCTGGACACCACCATTACGCGCGTCTCAGTTTACTACGGTCTCACTACTCTTGCATATTGAACGACGCACCTCATCCGCTGGGAAGCCAGAGAAGTGGACCGTGACCCGCCAGGGCAGTGGCGCCTGCTGTGGCTGGCGTTGTGCATCGCGCGGCTGGCTCAGGTCGTAGAGCAGGCCGCACGGCAAGTGCCACTTGAGCGGCCGGCCGTTGTGCTCGAACCAGATCGACTGGCCGGGCAGCCCCGCGATGGGCGGCGCCGCGTCGCGGAAGTACTCGATGACCGCGCGCGTCTGGGAGATGAGGTAACCCATGCGCGGCAGCATGGCCTAGAATTGTAGATGAGCCAGGGTCAATGGCGAGAACGAGATTGGGGATTGCGCACTCGGAAGGGGGAACGCACGTAGAAGGGTCGCGGCGAATGGAGCGTGGTGACGTCGGCGGCGTGGAGCGAGAAGATCACGGGGATGCGGCCGTGCCAGAGTTTCTGCTGCAGCGCGCCCGAGGAGGAGGAGGAGGAAGACGACGCCATTGTTGCCGCCGTCGTCGTGACTTGATGGGTTCGACGGAGGCTTCTGCTGGGGGCGTGGAGCTCTTCACTTTGTTCCGAGGAGCTCATCTGATACAGAGGCTATATTTCAGCCAATTAGAGATGTTGAGACCGCTGTATCAGATACATGGACACCTGATACCGTTCCATGTGGGCCACATGAACTGGCACTCCAACATGGCTACACTTGACTTTCAATTATGGCATCCATTTCTCCTGCGAGAACAACGGCCGAGTCTCTCTCTCTCTCTCTCTCTCTCTAGGACACGAGCGAGCCCGAGCGGGTCTTGCTGCTCTTGGACGGCGGCAGCAGCGTGGGCGGGAGCTCGTCGGGGAGCTCCTCGCCCTCGTTGACCTTCGTGCAGAGGTACATCGCGACCGCAAACTCCTCGGCGTCCAGGCAGCCGTCCTTGTCCACGTCCGCGAGGTCCCAGACTGCCTTGAGCGTGTCCTGCGGGCAGCCCGTGGCCTGGAGCGGCGCCATGCACACAGCGCCCGTGGCGCGGCCCGTGGCGTCCTGCCGCAGCGTCTTGAAAAGCGCGTCGAACTCGGCCTTGTGCGGTGTCACCTCCCACTCGTACACCTCCGGCGCGACCGCGAACGGGTTCGTCACGGCGCCGTCGAGCGCCGCGGCGAGCGGGTCGGGCTTGCTTCCCTCGCGCTTGGGCAGCAGCGACATGAGCTTCGGGATGTCCTTGGAGAGCAGCTCGTCGATCTCCTGGATCGCCTTGGCGTTGAGCCCGCTAAACTTGTGGAACTTGCGGTCCGCGCACTTGCGCGAAAACTCCTCCAAGTTCGGAAAGTCGCCCGGCGGCAAGTGGTACTTGCGCTGCACCTCGCGGAAGACCTCGGGCATGTTCTGGATCAGCTCCTTCTGCTTTTTTTCTTTGCCCACCATCGCCGGCATCTTGTCCTTGAGGTGGCCGATCACGTACGCGTGAACTTTCGCGAGCCGCGCGCGCTTGACAAACTCGTTGATCTTGCGCACGGCCGCGTTCTGTGGCAGGTTGCGCAGCTCCGACATGAGGTCCTTCTCCTCGGCCTCGAACAGCGCGGCGTTGTCCGTGTGGAGCAGCGGCTGGCCCCAGAACGAGCCGATGAACACGCGCATGACCTCGGGCGTCTTGAGCACCTTGCCCATGGACCACATGAGCGCGCCGTACCTACACATACCCGCAAACACAAAGTCAGTTCGTCACCAAACTGCTCGAGGGCAGCAAAGAGCGCGGCGACGAGAACGGGGAGACCACGACGACGACAACGGGGGAGGACACTACAGCGCGCGTCTTGCGATCGGATGCCGCCGCTGGGGGTGCTGATCGATCAGCTTCCAGCGGCCCGCGTAGCGTGGTTGGTTTTCACGAGAGAACTGCGCTCTCTTCAGAACCCCTGCGCATCGGTTCACGTCGCCAGTTCGTCACGCCGCACGACGCGCGTTGTTGCCGTCCGTCCGTTCGTCCGTCCGTCCGTCGATCCGTCCGTCCGTGTGTCTCCTCCTGGTCGTGTACGTACACTCGCATGAGGCGCTGCTGGTCGATCTGGTCGGCCTTGTTGAGGATGCAGCGGATCTTGTCGTCGTGGCCCTTGAGCACCTCGATCACGCGCTGGAACTCGTCCGAGATGTCGAGCTTGTGCGCGTCAAAGAGCAGCAAGATCATGTCCGAGCGCTCGGCGAACCACTTGGCCACGTGCACAAAGTCGTAGCCGCGCGCGATGCGCTGCTTCTCGCCCGAGAGGATCCCGGGCGTGTCCACGACCGTGATGTTCTCCAGCAGCTTGCACGGCGTCTGCGCGGCCTCAAACTTGTTCAGGAACGCCGTGCCGAACATCGAGAGCCCGCCGTAGGGCAGGTCCGGCGACACGGCGACCGCATTGCCCGGCACGATCCGCTCCTCGTCGCCGTACATGACGGCGATGAACCGGTCGGTCGTGGGCTCGGGCCCGATGCGCTGGCCCGGGAACGACTGGCCCAACAGGTACTCGATGAACGACGTCTTGCCGACCGAGTACTGGCCGATCATGAGGATCTGCGGCTTGGCGTCGAAGTCGGCGTCGCTCCATAGCGGCGAGTGGAAGTCGTCGTAGCCGTACTTCTTCTCCAGCGGCCGCAGCTTGGCCGCGTAGAGCTTCTTGAGCCCGTCGATGACCGCGCGGCTCTTGGCCGCGATGTCGGCGCCCTCGCCTGCGAGCACGGCGGACGCCGTCGTGGCGCTGGCGGCGCGCGGCGACGGATCCGTGGACTTCATGGCAGGAATGGCAGTATGTGGTGGCGGTGGTGGTGGCGCGCGGCCAACGTTGGGACAGACCAACGCCCTACGTTGGCGCGCGATCCCACTGACGCAGAGGGACCATTGGGCATCGCAGGTGCGAAGCGACGCGGGGCGGCGAGAGGGAGGACGAAGGGGATACGAAGAAGGAGGAGGGAGAAGGAGGAGAAGGAAGAACAAGAAGATCACGGCGACGCCCCTTCGAGGTGGCGCGCGCGACCCCCCATCGCGTTGGGAATCCAACTGGTCCAGTTACTGGAGTCGTTCGGTTTGTTGGCCACACCCTCGATCGGACGACATTCACGCGACACAGTCGGCCGTGTCTGTATCTGTAAATACAGGGAAACATCGGAGTGTCGTTTGTGTTCGGAACCGTGTTGACGCAGTCCCGCGTGGCGCCCGCGATCGCGAATCGCGGGACAAGTCACGAAAGTTCCGGAAGGCTCTTCCTCTCGTTCTCTCCGCTGTCTCTCTTCCTCCCCCTCTTTCTCCGGGCCCAACGACTCACTCGGATGAAGTCTCACCTGGATGAGCTCGACAGGTGCCGAGCTGCCTTTCCGGACGAGTCCCACATCCTAGCAAGTGTAGCCACTCACCCACGGAAGAAAGACAAGCAAGTCATGTTGCATGGTTGCGATAAAAACGAATTGAGACAATAAATCAAACGGTCGACTACGGCAAATCTCTGCGCGGGGGAGGAGGGTCTCAGTATGCGACGCGCTGATACCGCATGGTCGGGTCGTGGTGGTCGTAGGCGCCCGGCGGGCTCGAGCGGTGAGCGTTGTGGTGGCGCACGGGCGCCTGCTCGTGCGGCGTGTGCGAGTAGTCGTCCAGCACGATCCTCCGCATCTTGAAGGGACTCGCGGGCGACGCACGCACCGGCGACGGGGAGTCGCCGTAATGATGCCGGCGGTATTGCTCCTGGTGCGGGCTGTTGGACACAGTGTAGTGCTGCTGCTCGTGCGGATAGCGGCCGTAGTGGTGGTGGTCGTACAATCCCTCGTTCACCGGCTCGGCCTCTTCCTCTCGCGTGTGTTTGTTGCCAATCACGCCAATCACAATGTCCTCCTTTAGATGCTGCTCGGACATGCTCAGATGTTCGAGATGGCGCAAGTGTTCCTCAGCGGAACGGCGTTCGGCATCCGAGACGCCATCACGGCGCACGTAGGTCGCCGACCCAAGCTTCTTCGGGATCTTGACGTCGGCAATGGTGTGGCTCGCAAGCTTCTTCGAGATGCGCATCGGGTTGCAGTTGAGACGAGACGTGAGGAATGCTCGTAGCGTCGTGCCTTCTGTGATGTCCAACACGCCGCGGAAGAAGCAATCGATGAGGCCGGCGGCGTACTCCTCTTCGTGGCGCGACCACGGCCCGCTGCGCGAGTAGGAGCGAGGCGCATTGCTGGGGCTCTTGGTTCCGGGAGTGGACGACACGGCCGACGGCTCTGACTTGACCTTACGCGAGGGCGTCGACACTGGCGACGACGACAGAGAAGCCTTCTCTTCGGCCTCGTCGTCGTCACCGGCTGGACCTTCGGTCTCCTCTTGCGGTCCGTCTCGCGCCTGCAGCCAGTTCTGACGCAGTTCAAACACGTGGGCCTCGGCCTCGAAGATCTCGGACGACGCATCGTCGTCGTCTTTCCGTGCGTACACGATGGTGCCGATGTTCTCGGGGAACTTGTGCTCGCCCATCTTGCGCGGGGCAAGCTTCATGGACAGCGTCTTGGGCGAGCAATCGAGCTGTTCGCACAAGTAGCTGACAAGACGCGTGTCGTCGTTGAGCTCGAGCAGGCCATCCGTAAAGTACTCGACCAGAGCCGTCACGAACTCTTCCTCCTCGGGCGTGTCGAAGCCCGTGCGAATGATCATCGGGCGTCGTCGACGGATGTTGGGCGGCGAGGACTTTGGGTTGGACGACACGGAGGGGCGGCGCTTCTTGGGCGACGGCGTGGGCTTGCTGCCGCTCGTCTTGCGGCGCGCCGGGGTGGACTGCAGCGAGAGCTTCTCGCGCGGGGACGACTGGTTCGCGCCCAGCAGAAGCGGGGAGACAGGCTCTTTCTTCATGGCACGGGATCCAGTTTGGCGCGGCGTACGCATGTCGTCCATGTCGTCGTCATTGTTGTTGTCGAAGTTGGCGCCCTCGACCTCGCGAAAGCAGTCTCGGCGCAGTTTGTCCAGCGTCTCGCGCACTTGGTCGCGGTCTGCGTCGCTCGGCGCCGGCTTGAGCGCGACAAACACAGACGCGCCGACCTTGCGCGGGATCTTCTTGTCGGCGATCGTCTCGGTCGCGAGCTTCATGGAGACACGACGGCGGTTGCAGCACAGCTGCTCGGCGAGGTACTTGCGCAGCGTCGTGCCCTCGGCGATGGGCAGCGCGCCGCGCAGAAAGTAGAAGATCAGCGCCGCCGCGTACTCCTCTTCGGCGCGCGTCCAGAAGCCGCTGCGCAGGTACGCCGGCGAGGCCTTGGGCGTGCCCTCGACGTCCTCGTCCTCGTCCGCGTCGACATCGTCATCATCCTGCGCGGTCTTTTTCTTCGACGGCTTTGGGGCCGCCTTCTTGGTCTTCTTCGTGGGTTTCTCGGCCCTCGACGCCGGGCGCTCCGGACTCATGCGTTTCTGGATCATCGCGTCGGCCTGGAAGAGCAGGTCGAGTCCGGAGAAGCCGCTCGACGTGGGCGAGGGCGTCCGTGGGGGCCGCACGGGCGCCGGACGACGGCGGAAGCGGACGTCCCGCTCGTCCTCGGTCTCGTCGTCGTCCACCACGGGGGAGCGCGGCTCCGCGCGGCCGTGAACGCGGCGCGGCTCCTGCTCGTCATTTGGTCCCTGGATGTCGCTGAGGATCGCGACGGCGCTCCGCATCTCGTCGACGCTCCAGCGGGAGGACGCCGGCACGTGGGAGGCGCGCGGGGACGGCGCCGGTGACGAGGCGTAGCCGCCGTCGTCGCCGTCATCATTGAGGATCATCGACAGATCCATGTTTCCTAGGCGCCGTGGGTCTATCGGGAGGAAGGCGGAAGAAGAACTGCCCAGGCGGAGAAGAAAACAAACAAAAAAAAAAGTGGAGGGGGAGGAGGGGGGCGGCTGGGTGGGCGGAGGAGAGGAGGGTGACTGCTTGCTGTTGCTGACTTGCGACTGGGGGGGGACAGGGGGGCGGAGGAGGAGCGGAGGGGAGGGAGGCGTGTGTGGCAACACGACACGCCCGAGTCGACGGACCTCCCACACCTGCCACACGCTGGCTAAAAAATACGAGAGAGCCCGTTCAGCGCCAGGCCAGGGCCAGTGCTGCTGACAACAGGGGAGCGGAGGGGAGGGGGGGATTCACCCACGCCCACACAGGGGCTGTAATCTGAGTTGCACTTTGGCGATGCAGCGACTGAACGGTGCTGCTGCCGCTGCTGTGCAAGTGCGAAAAACCCTGGCCCGTCTGCCACGCCAGCACAGCGAGGCAGCAGAAAAAAGGCCATTCGTGCGAGCGTGTGTGACGTCACGGACCGTTGTGAGGCTTCTCTGCCCACACAGAGTCACTGCAACGGCAACGAGGTACAGTACAGTAGGCGGACCAGTGTCAAGAGTGGGTATGTTGACGCATGGAACCCTGGGAAAAGGGGAAAGGGGGTGCGGCGTGAGAGTGAAAGAAACCCAGAGCAACTGCCAGCTCCGCGGAAGCCGACACCACCTTGAATGAGTTGCACCCCTCATCATCTCCACTCCCCACTCGAGCCGCCCTGATGGATCTTGGGAGGCGACATCCATTTTGGATACAGTGCGGACCGCGAACGCGAGAAAGACATTCTTCTTCGTGTACTTGAAGAGTCCTCGACGAGACCAAACGTTGGGAGTTTTGGATCCACTCCGGCTCTGGACGTCGCGTGTGTGGATATGGATATCCGTATCGTCAAGGTCTTCGAGTCTGGTGGCATCGGGAGTCAGTACGCCGATCTTGCCATGGCCAGGTTTCCCCAGCGCACCAAAACCAGATGCTGCGCTTGGTTTTCCTCCGTTTGTGTCCATTTGTCGTCAAGTCAGCCTCCGCAGCGGGCCACACGTGTCACATTCCGCCCACGCCTCCTTGAGCGAGTGAGGACTCCTCAGCATCAGCGGTGAACGAACACTCGCGGAGGAGCTTGGCAGCAGATCCGCCTCCTCCACTGATAGCCGGTGGTACAATCGTGGTGGATACCGCAGCCGTGTTGGCTGCCAAAGGCATAGTGAGAAGATCCCTTCTCTTCCGGCCTCTCTGACTTTGTCGTGGCCTTTGGGGGGGACGAGCAGGGGAAGGGGCTCGTGTGGTGTGCTGTGTGTGTGTTGGTGGTTGTCGACGTTGCAGTGCTTTTCCAGGAGCGGACTTCATTAGGGCTCGGGGAATCATGCGCGCACAATCCATGTTTCTCTTGACCGTGGCACTTGCCGCCGGTGTTAAAGAACGGGCTGCGTTCTCTTGGAAGTGCGGAAGAGCGAGAACGCGTGCGAGAGAGCGAGAGGGAGGGATTGGAGGGAGGAGGGAGGGCAAGTTTGCTCTCCGGCTGGGACACATCCGAAATCAAAAGCATGCCCTCCTAACTGAGCTGATGAGAACGCCTGTGGCCCCCTCCCCACCCACGCATGTAAGCGTCTCAGGAAGGAAGACGCGGATGCAGGTGACGCCGACGGCGCTCGTCATGTGGGTCGCGCTGGCTCCATGGCCTCGCTCACGCCTTTGGGAGCAAAGCTGGATTGGTCACCCTCAGAGTCCCGGTTGGATAGGAAATTTCGCGGTGGTTGCGAGCGCAGCCAAAATTCGATCCTCCTCCTCCGTGTGCCGTTGAGATCTGGATGGTCGTTCTGTGGATCTTCTGGACTGGACCCACCTACCTGTCGTTGCCGCCTCGAGAGGCAAGTCGTTGAACCTGGCTCGAGGGGCCGTCCTTAGTCCCAACGGCCGCCCTTTGCCACTCACTGACATGAAACGGAAGGAGACCACCGCCAAGCCACCACACAACAAGTACACTCTCGGGCGAATGCAAGCCAAGCAGGACAAGACTAGCGATTCACGCGCTACACTGCTTTCTGGATTCGAGAGATCGTTTGTCGTTACACGTGTACGACCCATATCTTTGGGAATGATTTCTTGTGTTTCATCTCGTGTCCTTCCCTGGGTTGGTGAGTCCCACGCGAGTTGTTGGTTCAGTCCATTCTGAGCCCACCGGACGGGAGCTTGCTCCCCTCCCCACGCAGGGGACGAGAATGAACGCTGGCTTTGTCCGTCTCTACGAACTCGGCCGATGTCTGTCCGCCTATGCGGAGGAACCACGACTTTCCGTGGAGAAGCTGCCAGCGCTGCGCCGCACGCTTCGTGGAAGTTGGTTCACAGCAACGTGTCGTGTGGGTGCTGGCCGGTACTGTATGGGACAGACCGGCCAATCGCTCGAACGGTTGTCGAGGCTGGCAGACGTCCTCCGCACACCTAGCACCATACGATTGGATGATAATGGAAAATTGGGTACATATCTCAATTCGAGCCAATCATACGGACATTGCCAGTTCCACCGCCAGAAGGTGACTATATATATAGATATTGTGCTAGTTTAGGGGTACAGCTGTAGTCACATCATGAGACGGAGGTGGGGATCGGCACGATGCCAATTAATTCCGAAGTCGACGGTGGATGCCCACTTGGAACGGTGAACCTATTTATTTTTGCACTTGCATGGAGCGCTTTGAACTTCTACGTAGTTCTGAGGCCAATGGGATGAAGCTAAACTGCTTCCTCGAAAACGCAAGCACGCTACCCTCTCGTTGACGACACTGTGCATACCTAAGTGGTCGCTGCAGTGCTTGCAGCGCGGACCGTAGAGTCTTCATACGATTTTTACCGGGACGGCACCGTGGAAACACTAAAATGAGAAGTGGTTTCATAAAAGGAGTTATCCATTCAAAGATGTGGCCACATAGAAGTGGCTCATATGGTCTACAGACTGGGACTATTGTACACGTCGTGAAGTCTAGTTTCAAAAAGAAGGGCACGCGACGCCTCGCGGCGACGTGGCGGCGATTGCAGCGAGCCCGACGGCTTATCGGCTCTCGGCGGCGTACTGCATCAGCAGCTCGCGCAGTTCACTGATGCGCGACGACGCGAGGTTCACTGTGGCCTGCATGTCGTTCACCGTGCCTTGCATGAGCTTCACCTCCAGGTTGAGGTCCCGGGACATGAGCGCCGGGCGAGCGTACGCTTCGTACTGTTCCTCGAGATCCACGGAGGACTCACTCGTGACGCCGGTCTCGTCGTCAAAGCCGGCGGCGACGTCCACAGGGGACGACGGCTGCTTGGCCTCGACCTCGTCGTCCAGCACGATCTGCTTGGCGCGCTTGGTGACGGCCTCAACGTTGGCACTGCTGCGCGTGCGCTTCTTCATGGCGATCTGGGTCTGGCACATTGTGTCTGTTTGGAGAGGTGGGGATCAGCAGCTTGGGCGAAGTGAATTCGGAAATGAGTGGGTCGGCACTTGGCGGGCGGTCGGCCTGGGGCTTTGCCAACTGAACGATTCTGCAGCCGACTTGGTCATGCCTGGACGGTCGGGTTGGACACTCA